>OX456985.1:128730150-128732650 GCA_949752695.1 Melanostoma scalare
GTGTTGCTGCGTGTGCGGAGGTATTCGGTGCGTTTGTTGGTTCGGTTACTCCGATATACATATATCTTGTGTATATCGCTCGAATTTCGTTGAACGAAATATCCGCACTGTGACGGTTCGTTACAGAGCCCCCTCTGTTCACAAGACGAGAACCTTCTCGGCTTAAAATTAATAATTCTTTTCTTTCAAAAATTTTTTCTTTCAAAATTTTTCTGATTTTTTTTTTTTTTTTTTTTTTTTTTTTTTTTTTTTTTTTTTTTTTTTTTTTTTAAATTTCTTTTTTTTTTTTTTACATACCTTTTTTTTCGATTTAATTTAAAGTTTTTTTTCCTTTATATAACCATAAAGAGGTTCAATTCAATTTTTTTTTTTTTTTTTTTGATTCAATTCAATTTTTTTCATATATTTTTTTTTTCTTCTTTTTCAATATTTTCCATGATAAAAATTTTTTTTTTTTTTTTTTTCTTATATAACCAAAATAATGGTTCATCGCTTTCTACAATTTCCTCTACTTCGCGATATCGATCGCTTACTTCTACATTTTCATATTCCCTCACAGAATAGATTGGTATTGTTGCTGAGGGGGTCGGTGGGGTAAAATTGGGGCGTATAGCTTCCTTCTGTTGCGCAAAGGTATACGGTTCAGCTACGAGCCCTTGGCTGGTGGATGGTTGGGGTGACTGCTGTCTCTCCTTCTTTTGGTTTGTGGCGAGTGGTCGTTTGAAACCTGTCATCTTTTGTTCTTCTGGTGGGGGCTGCTTTTCCTTTTCGAGTGATTCTTCTGTAGCTGCCCTTTGTTCCTTGATAGCCTTCATATCGGGGATTGTGGTTGGTTTCGGCGACGGTGCTCTTTCTGGTCGGCTCAGTACCCTGAAATGCACATGTTCGCTGTTGCGTATGGGGACAGCCATGGACGGCATTCGGTCGCTGATAGCGTTCATATTCTTCTCGGGGGAATCGAGGATTGTGATTGGTTGCGGTGACGGAGCCTTTTCTGGTCGGCTCAATACTCTGAAATGTACAGGTTCGCTGCTGCGTGTGGGGGCAGCCATAGATGGTCGAGTCTGTATTCTGGTTGAGGGGTCGATATAACCTGGCATTTTACCTCCTACGATCTGATTTCCTATAAGTATTTTTAAACCAGCTTGTCGTAATGCTTCCAGTCCAAGTAATGCGTCAACTTCTAGGGATGGCATGTATATCACGTCTTCATTGATTTGCATCCCGTTTAATTCTAATGAGATCCTGTATTTTTCTTTCGCTGTGGTGGGAGTTCCGTTCGCCATACTTATCTTTTCATATGATACATAGCTAGGTATTTTTAGTCGGCGGAGATGGTCTCGGAATTGTTTGTTGATGTAAGTTTTCGTTGAGCCAGTGTCTAGCAAAGCGTAGTAGACGTCATCCTCAAATTTGATTGGCACGTAAGGTCGCGGATCCTGGTGGGGTTTGTCGTGTACGACGGCCACGTTGCTACGACGACAAGAGCAGTCCTTTGTTAAGGTGCCATCTTGCCCGCAGAACGTACAGAACAAACGAAACGGCTTTCGGCAATTTTCTCTACGGTGGCCTCGCTGTTTGCAGTTCCAGCAGTGAGTCTGGCGATCGTAAGAGATTGCGGTCGCAGCGGTTTGGTGTCGCATAGGGGTGGAACTCGCATTCGGTCGTGACGGGGTTGTAGATGCATACCTTTCATCTTTCTTAATAGCGTCACATTCCTCGACGAGGAGTAATAAATCATCGACTGTCTGGAAATCTTGACGACGCGCGTATAATCTATATTCGGGTCTCAGCCCATCGAATATTCGGTCGAGATTTTCTTGTACAGTCATACGTGGATGCTGGTGTATCAAATATTGGGTCTTCGCGATATATTCCTTCGCGCTTTCTCTTGGCCCTTGACGTCTGTGATATATTTCATCTTCGAGTTTAGTCAGATATCGTGGTGGTAGGAAAAATTGGATAAATGCTTGGTGGAAGTCTTCCCAAGTCGTCAAACTCTCAAGTTTAACCCTCAACCACTCCAATGCATTTCCTTTGAAAAAATCGGGGAGCGTGCGAAGCATATGATCTTTCGGGATATCATAGCACGTCGTTAATTCCGATACTCGTTTGATGAATTCCAAGGGGTTCCCAGTTCCATCGTACCTGAGACCCCATTTCCGGACAGTGTTCATCACTTCTGCCTCATAGCTCAAAGTATACCGACCTGATGATCGAGGGCATGGTGGTAAACTCTGTGATGGTCCCACATGGTTGAAGATCTGGCCCGAGGGTCGTTCTTCCGTACGCCCCGAGGTGCTAGGTTCCTGTCTAGTCAGATTTCTACTCATAGCTGGAACAGGAAACTGAATTTCCGTGTAATACGGAGCCGTCGGTAAATGCGGCGTTCTTTGCTCGGTGTTCGTCTGAGTAAGTGAAACCGGGGTAATCGCAACACTACTAGTTGGATCCCCATCCTCGTTGAGGCGTTTCTCAATAGTATCCTCCCATGTCTGGC
>OX456985.1:128739993-128933720 GCA_949752695.1 Melanostoma scalare
TTTTTCCAAGTATTCCAGTTGATGTTGCATTATGTGAGTTTGAAAACTATTTGAATACTGTTGAGTTAAGTAACGAGAAAAAAGCGTGTTTCTTGAGTGTGGCTAAACTTTGTATGCAACAAAACTTTTTCCAATTCAGGGATAAGTTTTATAAAGTTGAAAAGGGAACCAATATGGGTAACCCATTGAGTCCTCTAATATCGGAATTATTTATGTCAGCGTTTGAAATTCGGTTGAGAAATAGAAATGTATTACCAAGGTTCTGGTGTCGATATGTGGATGATGTATTTTCGATTGTGAAAAAAGATAAGATAGAAGATACATTGAGTGTTTTAAACTGTGAATTCGAAACAATTGAATTTACAATTGAAAAAGAGGCAAACAATAAAATTTGCTTTCTAGACCTTGAAGTCAGAAAAACGTGTGAAAATAAAATAGATGTTTCAGTTTACCATAAACCAACAAGTACACTTCGGGGTATTACAAGTGATTCACATTGTCCAATTCAACATAAACATGCCGCGTTTCATTCAATGATTTTTAGAATGTGTAAACTGCCTTTGTCAGCTTCAAACTACAAAATTGAGTATGAATACATCAAAAAAGCTGCAGATGTAAACGGGTACAGTGCGAGTTAAGTAGATAGAATGATAAGAAAACATTCTAACAAAATTAAAAAATCTTCATTGTCTACTCTTTTTTCACAAAACATTGAAAAAAGTGAAGTTAAACGAGCTTCAGTGTGTTATGTGCCTGAACTAACAAATAAAATATCAAAAAAATTTTCGAGAACATAACATTCAATTAGTCTTTTCAAATAAAACAAAACTAAAAAATCTGCTCGGGTCGACTAAAGACAAAATTGACGACATGAAAAAATCGGGAATATATGCAATAAAGTGTGGTGACTGCGATGGTGTTTTTTATGGTCAAACCAAAAGAACCATCGAAAAAAAGATTTAAAGAGCATTGTGCATATATCAAGCAAAATAAAAATCAAAGCTCTGCTATCGCAGACCACGTCTTAAAGCTTAACCACTTCAATGTTAATGCAAGCTGTGTGAGTTTAAAAAAACAAATAACAGATGAGAGAAAATTGGACGCGTATGAAAGCTTCTTCATACAAAGAGATAGCCGTTCTATCAATGCTGATAACGGCAACATTAATTCGAGCCTCTTTTCTCTCATCTAATCACCAATACTAAAGAAGATGCCACTGATTTGATCAGTCGTGATGCTGATGATGGACTGCATGCAGTCCGAAATGCATTCAGGTACGTGTTTTTTTGATCGTTTTTTTTTTCGTTTTTTTGTTGTTAATATTTGTTGACGCGAAACGCGAAGAAAAAGGAAAAAAACTAAAAGTGTGAAAACATTAAGGTGTTTTAATTAGTTCGTTTAATTAATGTTCATGTTAATTGTGAATAGATGTTTAGCTTCAACAATCACAATTATACAATACTATACTTTTTTTTATACACATGTTGAAAATGTTTCACGCAACACTATCTTTAAAGTTTAAAATAAGAAAATGTGTTAAGGGGGTCGATTGATAAACTTGTCGACCCCCAAATTCAGATTTCGTTTTTGTCGACCCCTGAGAAACCGATATCGACCCCAAGGGGTCGATATCGACCACTTTGGGAATCACTGGTTTAGATGATAACGCAAAATCAGAAATAACTATTTAAATTATGCAAGCAATTTCAAAATATATTTCATTTAGAAGGGGAAATACTAACAAAAAATTATTTTTATGAACAGAAAATAACGACTGTAGATAAAACACCAGTATACATAAAAAATTACAGACTTCCGCGTGCAAACTTGAATGAAATCAAAGACCAGGTTGAGAAGCTGATAGATGAAGATATAGTTGAACCATCTATAAGTCCGTATAATTCTCCTTTGTAAATAGTTCCAAAGAAAGACACAGAAGGTAACAAAAAATGGAGATTAGTAGTTTATTTTAGGTCTCTGAACAAAAAAGTGGTTGATGATAAGTTAACATTAACTCGTTTGGAAGACGTATTAGATAAATTAGGAAAAGCGAAATATTTTTCAACTTTGGATATGACAAGTTCATTCCACCAAATTTCATTACATCCGAAATCCAGACCACTAACAGCTTTTTCAATGGACACTGGACACTTTCAATTCAAAAGACTACCTTTTGGATTAAAAATTTCAACAAACAGCTTTCAGAAAATGTAATCAATTGCACTTAGTGGACTGCAAGCATCTGCATTTCTATATGTTGATGATATAATCGTGTTTGGATCAAATCTTAAAGAGCACAATAACAACCTAACAGAAGTTTTTAAGAGGTTACGGAAATATAGTTTAAAACTTAACCCAAGCAAATGTAATTTTCTGCGTCCAGAAAGAAGTAGTCTATCTCGGACATTTAATAACTTCAAAAGGTGTAACTACAGACCCAGAAAAGTACAATGTTATTAAAGAATATCCTAAACCAGATAATGTAGATGAAGTTAGAAGATTCGTAGCTTTCTGTAATTACTATAGACGTTTCATACAAAATTTTGCAGAAATTGCAAAACCAAATCAAAATGCAAATGCAAAAATAAATCTATTATTAAAGAAAAATCAAATTTTTAGCTGGACCCAAAATTGTCAAATTGCTTTTGAAACACTTAAACTAAAACTAAAGTCCCCACCAATCCTATCATACCCAGATTTTTCAAAAACATTCATACTAACAATAGTGCAGTCAATGAAGCGAAAAATAGGGCCCAACCTCCGAATTTTTTTACTGTGAACCGATTTGCATGAAATTTTGGAATTAGGCTCATCTTACCCTTAAATTCAAAAGTGAAAATGATTTGCACACCGCCACCACCCTGGGGGTGGTTGCCACCCCTTCTCGGGGGTGAACTTTTTTTTTTTGAAATAACCTCGGAGATCGATAGAAAGCCTAATTTTAAGCAAAAAAACAAATATAAAGTTTTTTGTTAAGTCCAATACTTTTCGAGTTATTGGCAATTGAAAATTCGCAATTTGTTCACGTTTTTCATCTATTTATTGCAAATATCTCCAAAACTATACGTTTTATCGAAAATTTTATAAAGAACAAAATTGTAGCAGGTAAAACAATGAACAATTTGGTTTTTTATAAAGTATTCTAAGAACAATATTAAGCTAGATATAAAAGATCAAAACCAATTTTTATTTTGTCTGAAATTTAATGGTTGTAGTCAATGCCATTTAGCGGCGAGCAGATGCATTTTATGCATTCTAATACAAGAAGATGTTTTGTAGTGCTTGAAATAAGCTTTAAAATGAGCACTATTAAAAGTCCTTTGCACGTAAAATAAGTGAGCTGTAGTGCAAATAAGGGGAGCATCTAATGTTTTTTTCTTTTAAATCAATGAGTTTTTGGACCATAACTCCTTCAATTTTCATGCTATCACAATTTGTAAGAAACCATTGTAAAGGTAATTAAGAGCGCTAAAACATCCATAATTGCAGTATATAGTAAACAACTTTTTGCTAAAACGGTGAAGGGTTAAAGGACTTAAGAGAGGCTGTGATTGCGCTGCCACGCGCTCTTTAAACGATCATATCTCCGTCAATTTCTGTTTGACAGATAAAACAAAAAAACCAAATTGTTTGTCAGAAAAATACTTAAATTTTTTATTCTTACACTTTTATACGTATCTTTCGTCATTTTTGAGATATTATGAAAAAGAAGTGGGTTTTTTAAAAAATTTAAAATTTGTTTTTTCTTTTAATCGTGACTTTTTTGAAAAATATGAGTCCAAAAGCAGCCAAACTGATATTATCTATCAAACTCTTCATAACAAACTTAATTTTAGGCGGAATACGATTAAATTTAATTTTGGTGGAAATGGCACTTATGAAAGCCATTGATTTAAAAGAAAAAAACATTAGATGCCCTCCTTATTTGCACTACAGCTGACTTATTTTACGTGCAAAAGACTTTTAATAAAACTCATTTTAAAGCTTTTTTCAAGCACTACAAAACATCCTCTTGTATTAGAATGCATAAAATGCATCTGCTCGCCGCTAGATGGCATTGAACACATCGATTAAATTTCAGACAAAATAAAAAATGACTTTTATCTTTTATATCTAGCTTAATATTGTACTTAGAATACTTTATAAAAAACCAAATTGTTCATTGTTTTATCTGCTACAATTTTGTTTTTTATAAAATTTTCGATAAAACGTATAGTTTTGGAGATATTTGCAATAAATAGATAAAAAACGTGAACAAAATGCGAATTTTCAATTGCCAATAACTCGAAAAGTATTGGACTTAACAAAAAACTTTATATTTGTTTTTTTGCTTAAAATTAGATCTTTTATCGATATCCGAGGTTATTAAAAAAAAAAAAATTCAACCCCTAGAAGGGGTGGCAACCACCCCCAGGGTGGTGGCGGTGTGCAAATCATTATCACTTTTGAATTTAAGGGTAAGATGAGCCTAATTCCAAAATTTCATGCAAATCGGTTCCCAGTAAAAAAATTCGGACCTAAAATGCTTCATTGACTGCACTACAACAGATGCATCAAATTATGCATTAGGAGCAATTTTATCTCAAGGAGACGTAGGCAATGATTAGCCCATTGCATATGCCAGTAAAGCATTAAATAAACACGAGATAAATAAATCAGTAACAGAGAAAGAGTTACTCTTTTTTTTTTATAATTAACGCGCACATCAAGGGGTTATGACTACCCTTATAATGTTATTAGACACAGTGCGAGCATTTAGGAAAATAGGAGAGGATTTGAAAGGAGACACCGATGCACGTTGCTTTTGAATCTTTGTAAATCGTAATGCAGGGGAAACACAGAGCCAGGTAAAGCATTCCACATTCGGGTGGTGCGACTAAAATAAGAATCTCTATACTTGACTGTACCGCCGAACTGATGAGCATTCCAAGCGAGGCGGGTGTTGCGGCTAAATTGTTTCAAGGGAGGAATGCAACGATGTCCAAGAGAATCAATCGATTCTACGATTGAACTATCACCTATCAATCTTAACGCTCTATTTTGTACCCTATCAAGTAGGCCCAAAGATGTTTGAGAAGCACCTGACCAGATATGAGAGTTATACTCCAGTTTTGGGCGGATGAAGGCCTTATAAATTGTAGCCAGATCAGAAGGGGTGAAGAACTTCCTGCAACGTCTCAAGAAACCTAAGCATTTAGCTGCGTTTTTGGCGACTTCAAATATGTGGTCGTTCCAACGAAGATCATCGTTTACACACATACCAAGTACTGACAGCTTTTCGGTTTCTTCGATGCAGGTACCATTCATGGATAATGGCAATGGGGGAATGTTAAGCTTCAATGACAAGAGACACCATTGAGTTTTCGAAGCATTGAATTCTACTCGGTTCATAAGACCCCATGCAACAATGCTGTCAAGGTCAGAATTCAATGAGATTATCATACGCAACCGTTCCAGTTCCACATCCGAAGAGCAGGGACGTGAATTTGGAAACGAATATGAAAAGCTGAGGGTCGAGTCGTCAGCGAAACAGTTAAGCGGATTAGAAGTTTCAGACAAGAGATCATTAATGAAAATGAGGAAGAGAGTCGGAGAAAAAACAGAGCCCTGGGGCACACCATCATTTATTAAGTGGATATCAGACTTGAAGCCATCCAACACAACTTGTATTGAACGGTCGGAAAGGTAATTTCTAATTCAACGAAGAAGAGACTCACCGATACCAAAAGCACGCATTTTCGATAAAAGAGCCTGATGCCAAACTCTACCAAATGCCTTAGAAATATCAAGCGCAATAATCTTACTTTCTCCAAAACAATGTAAAGAGTGGTTCCACTTTTCGGTGAGATAAGCCATCAAATCACCAGTGGACTGTTTGCTACGAAAGCCGTACTGACGGTCATTAAGAAGCTTTCGTTCTTCAAGATATTTCATAAGTTGACGGTTTATCAACGTTTCCATGACCTTGGAAAGAAGGGACGTTAGTGCAATTGGACGGTAATTGGAAGGGGAGGAAGATTCGCCTTTTTTAGGGACGGACTGGACAAATGCAGTTTTCCATCTGCTCGGAAAAATCCCAGCAGAATAGGAAAGATGGAAAAGTTTTCGCAGTGGTTTTGCCAGCGTAGAAGAACACCTCTTCAGAATAACGGCGGGGGTACCATCTGGACCAGCGGATTTATGTATGTTGAGATCTTTGAGGACTCTCGCAACAGAGCGAGTTCGAAAAAATATCTGCTTCATCAAAGAATTTGCAGAATCGAGCTCAGGCGGAGCCAATATGCTATGAGGAAGTGTCGAGTTGGCAGCAAATTGAGCTGCTAGCAAATTGGCTTTGTCGATGGAACTGACATGCGGAGAGTCATTGAAGACGAGCGTTGGGACCGATGACGTGGTCGAGTTCTTAATGTTCTTGACAAAAGACCAAAAGTTTTTACTTCCTTTTGGACACAATAGTATTTTATGCCTTACTTTTTGGTCATGTAAAAACTTAGTCCTTTGTATTTGAGCATTACAGATATTTCTTGCCCGTTTGAACAAATTTCGGTTTTCTACTGTCGGGTTGTCTTTAAATTTTCGAAAACTACTTTCTCGATCCCTAATCGCCTCTTTACAGCTTAAATCAAACCTCGAATTCTCTTTGGGGATGATACTTTTTAATCTGTGAGGAACAAAATTTCTCATGCCGTTGAGAATTACGTTATAGCCGGAGAGCTAGGGACCGATTTGCTTACCTCATTTTACCAAGGCTCAAACTTTGCTCATAGAAAGATTTAGGCCCGACAAGTATAAAAGTGCCCGTCTTACACTCCGGTTCGGTCCATGAGGCCTTAAGATTAGGGCTTGAAGTTGTAAAAAATAAGTCCCCATTTACCTCATTCTACCAAGGCTCATCTTTTAATATATTCTTCATTGATTCAATATATACACGAAAATAGCATTGTAAGACGTTTTAGCTGTCCATGACATGCTGTAAGACGCTCGTATATATGTAAAAAAAAATGACCCCACTTACCTCATTTTACCAAGGCTCATCTTTTAATATATTCTTCCTTGATTCAATATATACACGAAAATAGCATTGTAAGACGTTTTAGCTGATTGTTTTAGCTGATTGATTCAATATAAACACGAAAATAGCATTGTAAGACGTTTTAGCTGTCCATGACATGCTGTAAGACGCTCGTATATATGTAAAAAAAATGACCCCATTTACCTCATTTTACCAAGGCTGGTTTTTACACACAACTAAGATGACATAAAAACAAACACACATTTCAAGTGTAAGACGTTTATTCGGTCAATAACCCTCCGTAAGACGCTGAAAATTAAATTAAGATAGAAACAATTATAGTCTATTGATTATGTCATTTCTTAAGGTACTCGACATTGAATGAACTTTTATTGCATGAATCGATTAATGGGTTAATATTAGAGAAAAAAACCAAAGTCCTATTAAATTAGAGGGTGCGAATCGGAGATATGGGTTCTAAACCATCTTCATTCATTTTTTCAATATATCTCGAGAACGAAGCAAAATTTTCATGCAATTCCAAGGACGTTTTTTGTAGAGAGCAAATTTTCCCATCGAAATGTATCTTTCTTAAAATTATAAATAAAAATTTTTTATCCAAATTAGTAAAATTCCCGACAAAAAAAAGTCAATTTCTTGCAGTTTTTAGTTTTGTCAGTTTTTTTTAATGGCATTTCTTTCTGGTTGCTGATAGGTATAGGCAATGCTTTATAAAAAAGGAAGTAAATAAAATTTTCTTTAAAATGCTATATCAGAAAACTTTCTGCGTTTCATATTCACCGAAATATTACCACTTAATCATAGACATTTATCGTTATTTTTCATCCTTTTTATATTGACTGCATTTATTCTTCTTTTGAGGAAATGTAAAAAGTGTTTTAACTGTTAAAAACTTTTTACTAATCTTTTCATTTATTAGGAAAAGAAATATTTTTTAATCGATGGAAAAGTATTTTATATGTAAAAAAATGCTAACTATATATTTTTTTTTTTTTACTTTACAATTACAGTGTTTAATCCTGGTGCTATTATAATTCTTGAATAAAATTTCGAAGGTCTATATCGACATCAACATCTACATCTTCAAAAATGTCATCTTCTGCAATATCGGCGGCTACTTCCACATTATCGCAATTGACTCCCATTCATTCTTTATTTTCATTTGTAGTTTTCTGCAACCACAGCTTCCATGGCAACCTGTAGTGCAACCACAAGCCATTTTTTAGCTATATCTCTGGTGTAGAATGTGTAATTGTGCGAATCGGAATGAGTCCACATTTAGGATCAAAACCAAAGTTTAAAGGATTTAATTTATTTTATTTATTTATTTATTGAAATAATTTACAAATAAATTTACAAATTATTTTGTTAAGGCATCAGGGCAATAAAAGCTATAAACGATGCCGTCTTTTTAAGATAACATTAATATCAAATATATATGCAAAGATATTGAATATTGAAGACAAAAGAACATTTGTTGATATATACATTTAAAAAGTTTAGATAAGGTATAGGGGAGACTAAAATTTAAATTTCATCAAATTTGTTGTCAAAGGATCTAAGCGGTTTCCATGCCACTGTTGGATTTGGAAAAAAGTTCTTAGGCCATGATGTTTAATGGTGTCACGTGTTGGTGGTATTTGTGCCTGTTTGGAACTGGATGGATACATTAGGCGCGTTTTATCGAAATTCTATGTGAAGTTATGTTCATTTCAGTAAAACATCGCTCATGGAAAAACAACAACTCCTTATGTCAATAGCCTAAATGAACATAAATATCGCAGTTAGCTAACTGCACAACAGGGATGGTTGGTTAAATTTCTTTTTTGGCACCCAGAGGTTGGCAGTCTTTGGGTTGTGTTCGTTCATATTTTCTGATTTTCGACAACAGATTGAATAAGTCTGTTTCTTTACTTTTTGTGCACAGAAATTTTTTTTTTAAGAAGTGGTTGTAAAATTTTTTCAGAAACTCTCTGAAGGAGCGTAATTGTCTTAAAAGTAAAGAAACGCCTTGAACAAAACATTCGCAGCAACGCAACGCTTGGAAAAACGTCTGTTTGACAGTTGTGGTATTTGTTTTGGCTGTGCATGATTTCTGTCCACAGAAATTTTGGTGGCGGAAATTCGCAGGACGGGGAATTTTTTTTATTCTCTCGAGAGCACTAGTAGGAATAGGTGCACTTGGGACCGATCCGTTAAACGTTAGAATATTTGAAAATTTGAAAAAAGGTAAATGTAGGAGGAATAGAAAGTGTGAATAAATAAATGATTTTATTAGTGAGTGATAAAACCCAATGTAATTTGTTTATGGTTGTTTGTATAAGGGATCGACACGGGACACCATGTCGTGAAGTCGAGTATTAAAATCTACAGATAAATGAAAAGAGGATTGTGAAAATAAAGTGTTAAGGAAATGTTTTGTTTGTTAGAAATTTGGGTAAAGGTAAAGGTAAAGGTGTAAAGAGTGAAGTTAAAGGTAAAGGAATGTTGGATTGTTTGTAAATAAAAAAGGTGTAGATTGTGAGAACGAATGAAAGTGGTTTTTAGAAAATTCCAATCTACAAGCAAATTTATGACTGCAAAGGATCGAAGCGGGTCACTGTGTCGTCGTTTGATAGGTATTCTATATAGATGTCCCTAAATAGCCAAGTACTAATATTTACGAATATAAATCAACAGAGGATTCTGAAAATAATCTGTTAAGGAAATGTTATATTTGCTTGAAAATTGGAAAAGGTTGAAAGATGCAAGTGCAAAGGATCGATGCGGGTCAGCGTGTCGTCGTTTGATAGGAATTGTATTGATGTACCTAAATAATCAATGTGAATCGGTTCATGTAAAATAAAGAAAATGCTGTCAATTAGATTTTTGGAATTTATTTCTTTAATTTTATTCAATACATTTTATAGGATTTCGTTTTTATTTATCCACGAGTTATGTTCTGTTGGAAATCCCAACCACTTAACAAAAACTTTTTTGCCTCTTGTCTGTAGAATTTTTTCCACCAGAAATACGTTTTTACTATTTGACTTCATTAATTCTTCATTATAGAAACCGCCTTGTACGGGTTTTCCTTCAAAGTCTTCAAGAAGATATGTTATAGGGTTAGTTTCTTGGATTTTTCTTATTTTAAAGATCTCAGTTGTCCAGTTGGGGGTGTATCCTTTTTCAAACACATGTTTATGTTTGCTGATTCTTACTTTATCACCGACCTTAAATTTTTGTTTAATTATTTCTCTTTTCTTGGTTTTGAAAAGTGGTAATATAGATTTTGAATTTTCCTTCGTTACATCTACAGGATAACATTTAATGGTTCTGTGAAAAGAATGATTGTAATCATGGAGTAATTTCTTATAAATATTTATCCACTTATAGCTGCCATTGAAACTAAATTCTTTCCACATTTTTTCTTTTAAGGTTCTATTAAATCTTTCAACAATAGAAGCCTTTAATGAACTAAAAGTAGAGTAATGGTTAATTTTATACTTTCTCATTAAGCTATTGAATGTTTTGTTGTAAAATTCTTTCCCATCGTCTGTTTGCAAATTTTCGGGAGTTCTAGAAGAATCAATAAATATTTGTTCCATCCCTTTTGCAATAGTTATTCCTTTTTTGTTTTTCATTGGGATGGCCCATGCGAATTTCGAAAAAGAATCGATGACTGTCATTAAATATTTAAACTCTTTGTTTTGGGAACTATAAGGAATCATTTCAACAAGATCAGCCTGCCATAAATCATCATAACCTTTAATGATAACATGACGACGTTTGAAATTTCTACGTGCTGGCTTATGCAACTCTTCCACAACCTGCCGTTTACTCATATTTGTAAGGAGTGAATACAACAAAACAAAAAAGAAGTCTTTTATAGCTATATAAAATATATTATTTTTTATTTATTTTATTCCAATTTTTATAAAATAACATTAATTTCTTAATTCTTACTAAACGATTTTCAATCATATAGCAAGCACATGTATCGGGTCCTAGTTGACATTGATTTGATGACCAACAGCAATTGGAGTAATGGTTACCATGAATTGAGTCAACATAAAATCTGTTTTCGAATCTTTTAAGAAAAGATATAGAACTTTTAAACTCTTCATGGTGTTCATCTAATATTTCTCCATGATTTTTTAAAAAATCACAAATATCTTTTATTATTATTTTTTCCGAGTCCATTTTAAAGGTTCCTTGTTGTCTAAGTTCTGAATACTAACTAGCAAATTTTATTTTATTTTATGAAAATTGAACTTTTCTTTAGTCTCTTTCATATATGTAATATATATACATATATATGTACAAACAATATTTCTTACTTATGGAACATAGGGTGTAATGGGAATACTACTTTCATAACATGATCAGCTTTTGTTCCTATTTTATCATCAATATACTTTTCTTCTGCAGCATCTTTAAGGTTTTGGGAAATCGGAAATGATTTCATGTTTTCATGGACCATAGATGTTATTGTTTCCTTTATAGAGGAGTCTATGTGATTTTTAAGTACTCGAATTTCCTCACTAAAAGTTGACAAAACTTCCAGCAATGAAGAGTTTACGTGGTTTTTAATACTTGTTTCCGTAAAACTTATTTGATCATCAACATATCCTTTGCAGACGGCCTGGTGTGGAAATCTCGGTTTTTTTCCTATGTTGTTTAAATATCTATGCCCCATATCAAAATCACCCGATGGTAGGATTTTAAATCCGATTTTTTGAGGTTCTACATTGTCTAAGGTTTTTTGAAAAAGTTTGGAACTCCTACCGAACTTGTCAACGTTCATCTTGTATATGCAAGGATTATGGTTTTGATTAATCTTAATATATGATATTTGATTCTTTTAGTTCTTCAATTATAGAATTGATTTCATTCTGATGGTTATTGTTGCCAGCATTTTTTGATGCTGTTAAAAGTCTAAGTCTATTAACAATTTCATTAGGATCATTCCAGAACACATATTCCATATTTTTGTTTGTGTATGTCATTTCAGTAGTATCAGTATAAGATGCCCCTGTTTTTTCGCTTTCAGCTTTAAGTCCGACAGCAAGTTTTTTAATTATTTGAGTATATTTTGCACCTCTGTTACCCTTGATTCGTGAAGAACTGTCATGATTTATTCTATGTGCGTTGGTTTTTTGTAAAATTTTTCGATATTCTTCTAAGTCATTAGCACCATATTTCTGCTTACGTGGATTTTTCTTTAACATCAACTCAATGAGACCAGGAGTTCGGCTAAAAGTCTCACCATCAATTATAATATCATTTTCATTCATTTCAAAGTTACATTTGCCTATTTTAATAGTTTGAGTGTTCACATCAAAATATGGACCATAATTTGTATCGCGATTCGATTCTGATAATATTTTTTGGGTGAAAGAAGATGATTTGTCAGGCCTGTCCATACTTTTTGTTAAAAAAGACATCCTGTTAGAACCTGTTATATTCTTTGGGGTACTGAAAATAAGAGAATCGTCTATGCTTTCCAATTCCTGTGTTAGTGAACTTGTTTGTTCATGACCTATTCCGTTCTTTTCATCAAACGATTTGAATAGATATTTACGATTTTTTAGTGTCTCTTGCTGAAAATTGTCTTTCCTTTCTTTCTCAATCAATTTTTTTAACGGCTCAACAATAGGTTTGAATGTGTTTTCCAATTGAGTTTCTCTCATATTTTGGCCAGTTTTAAGTTGTAAATATTTATTTCTAAGCACATTTTTAGTTTTCACTAGATCTTGTACCACGTTTTCATCCATTTCTATGATTTATGAAAAAGAAATTATTTGCCTTTAACCAGCTAGCTGTCTCTAACAGTGATATTGTCAGAATGTTTGGATCTTAAATGGTAAATGCGTATTTATAGCAATGCAGTTTTATTGAAACTGTTTTTGTAGCGACCTTTTAAAATACTGCTCTCCTTGTCTATAACCAGGAATCCAAAATTATCAGTCCAACAGTGAGAACACAACTCTTTAAATTGATTAAATGTCATATCTGAATTAATATGATCTTTGTAAACATGCTTCAAATTCAACTCATCTTGTTTGAAAAGAATGATAAAGTTAGCATTATCTCTGATCAAATGTTTTGGTATATGAGTATAGGACTGACATAAGTAAAAGCTGTCAACCCCGTTATGTCGTCCCATGCAAAAATAGTCTCTTATATTGTTTTGCTTCTGACATGCAACATCATCGAATATGAAAACTGAGTTATTTTTAGCTTCTGATGGTGTCATTATTTCACAATTGTTTGAAAATTCATTGTATTCCATTCCTCTGATTGATGTTATCAGTTTTTTTAAGATATTGATATTTTGGCTGATGCAAAGATTTAGAATAAATATAAATATTTTCAAACTTCAATCCATTAGGGTCAAGAAGAATGCTAAGCATCACATTTGTCTTCCCGCAATTTGAAGGTCCTACGATAATTCCTCGAATACTGTTTGGAAACAAAGATCCATGTTTCTTTTTAATTTTTACATTGGAATCAAAATTTTTTATTTTTATAATTTCTTGCTGCTTAACGAAGCGCATAATGATGACTAACAACTTCTGAAATAAAACATCTCGTTTTAATATATTTCTAATCATATATGTTTCAACCCTCGCCTAAGAAGGTGTATTAATTATAATATGATTGAGCACAACACTAAAAAAAAAAACCAGTATCATAAAAAAAGAAAATCATTTGGAGGAGAAGGGTTTTTAAATAAGGCTATTGACAAACTACCGTTCGAACTACATATTCCCTCCTATAATTATTGTGGTCCAGGAACGAAATTGGAAGAAAGATTACGTAGAGGAGATAAGGGAATTAATCAATTGGATGAGGCTTGTCGACTGCATGATATTGCATATTCTAAAAGTAGCTCTCTCCCAGATCGACACGTTGCCGACAAAGCTCTAACAGAACAGGCTTGGAAAAGATTCAAAGCAAGTGACTCTTCAGTTTCTGAAAAATTAAGTGGACTTTTAGTCACCAACATGATGAAAGCAAAGACAAAATTTGGTATGGGGAATAAAATGGCCCGATCTGTCAATAGAAAAACTATCAAAAATAAACCCAAAAAGACTTGCAAAAGCAGTATTTTTAAAAAGGTTATAAGTGAGGCAAGAAATGCTATTAAAAATAATGTCAATTGTTGTGGTACAACCTCTATAGCAAATATTGCTGTTAAGGCTGCAAAAAATGCCTTAAGAAATAAGAAAAAACAGGACATTACCACACCGAGAATAATTCCACTTCCCAAGAGTGGTGGTTTTCTCCCACTTCTAGCTCCTATTCTCGCTGGTCTATCAGCTGTGGGTTCTTTGACGGGTGGAACAGCTGGCGTAGTAAAAGCCATCAATGATGTACGAGCTGCTAAAAGACAATTCGAAGAAAACAAACGTCATAATCAGGCTATGGAATCAGCAGCTATTCAAGGAAATGCATTATTCTTACGACCATATAAAAATGGTCTTGGCCTTTTTCTTAAAACTCCAAATGCAAAAAACTAATTGACCTGCTACCTAACCATCCTTTAAGTAATTTGGAAATTGAACACTTTGGAAATAACCACTTAAAGAATTTTAGAGGAGTTTTCATGCGAGACTCATTACCAAGGATATCATTCGATAAGGAATGTGGTGTTTTAAATTTGGATGATGAAGCTGGGATGGGTACTCATTGGGTAGCATATATTATAAACAAAAAAAATAATGTTATCAAGTATTTTGATAGTTTTGGAAATTTGAGACCACCAACTGAACTTATAAGCTATCTTGGTAGTAACATAAATTATAATTATATCCGAGAACAAGACTTTGATACATTTATATGTGGTCACTTATGTTTAAAATTTTTACTAGAACAATGTAATATTATTTTTTAAAAACTTAAATGAGAATTCAATAAAATGACGTAGAAAAATCAGAACCTCATCATTTGTCTTTTAATCGAGATGTCGTTAACACTTACTTTGAGTGGAAATGAATCAACTCTGACTGCTGAGTATTTCCCACCAATTGTACTGAAGTCTAATTATTATGTATGTGGGCTTATAGATTTTCAAACATATAACTCTATACCAAATGTAGATGAGTTTAATAACTTGTTACATGCGGGTGATAACGTTATAACGTTTCCAATAGGTTCCTATGAGATAGAAGATATTAATAATTTAATACAAACAAAAATTATTGAAATTAATAAAAACAAGAAAAGTGGAGCCAAAAAGAGTGAAATTAAAATCAAGGCAAATAACAATACTTTGAAATGTGAACTAATTAGCTCAGAAGACATTGACTTCTCTAAACTAAATTCTATCGGAGCTATTCTGGGGTTTAGCAAGAAACTTCTAGAGGCAAATTTATATCATGAATCAGATCTTTATGTTGATATTAACAGAGTAAATGCTATCCGCATTGAATGCAATATCATAGAAGGAACCTATATTAATAATCAATCAGCTCACATCTTACATGAATTTGCTGTTAAAGTAAGTCCTGGCTATAAAATCGTTGAAGCTCCGAGGAATGTTATTTATTTACCTGTGAACGTCAAGCGGATAACATCATTGTGTTTAAAATTTGTTGATCAAGACGGAAAAGACATCAATTTCAGAGGGGAAAAAATAACTGCCCGATTACATTTAAAGCCGGAAATATGATTGTATATGAACATATAATAAATTCAATTTCATATAAAAACAACACACAAAATAATTTAATACTTAATCCATCTTCGAACTCAATTGCGGTAACATCTCGTCTTACCAAAGATAATCGGGACTTTTTATTATCATTAGGATACACATTAAAAAAGAAATATGCTTAATATTTTTCAAGAACCGGAGATTAATGAAAGTATTTCTAAATATGAATATCATACTTATTCACCGTATCAAAACAATTTTGAACGCAATGACATCATTCAGATTTCTATACAACATCAAAATCTTAATGTTCTTCCTTCAGAAAGTTTTTTGTATGTTGAAGGAACAATTTCAAAAGCAGATGGAAAAGAGATACTCACTACAAAACTTGTAAATAATGCAATGGCTTTTCTCTTTGATGAACTACGATATGAACTGAATGGCAAAGAAATTGACTGTAATCGAAATGTCGGAATAACATCAACGATTAAAAATTATTTATCTTTATCCAAAAATGAAAGTGATATGCTACTGAATGCATCTTGGTCACCCGACTCAACTATTAATTTGAAACCAATGCATTTTAATTATTGTATTCCACTGAACAAACTTTTGGGATTCGCCGAAGATTATAAAAAAATTATACCAAATGCTCGACATGATCTAATAATTACACGTGCAAGATTGGATGAAAATGCTCTTATATCCCCGACTGATGAAAATGTTCAAATAAAACTTCATAAGGTTCAGTGGAAAATACCGCATGTGACTTTATCAGATGCTATGAAATTAACTCTATACAAATCTATAAACACAAATAGTTTTATGAAAATTGCTTTTCGAAACTGGGATCTTTATGAATACCCCACACTTTCAACTTCTACCCATCATATCTGGAACGTGAAGACAACAACACAAATAGAGAAACCTCGCTACATTGTCCTTGCTCTGCAAACTGAAAAAAATAAGAGAATATCTGCTGATCCTACAATTTTTGATCACTGTGATCTTACAGACTTAAAAGTTTATTTAAACTCCGATGTCTACCCACATGAAGACCTTAATATTTCTTTTGAAAGAAACAGATATAGTTTGTTGTACAGAATGTATACCGATTTTCAGAAAACATACTATAATAAAGCTAACACCGAACCATTACTTTCCTGGGAGCTATTTAAATCGCGTTCCCCAATTTTTGTTATAGACTGTAGACATCAAAACGAAACCTTAAAAACAGGTCCTGTCGACATACGCTTGGAGATCAGAACATCAAAAAATATACCAGCAAACACATCAGCTTACTGTCTTATGCTCCATGACCGCATTATTGAATACAATCCACTTGATCAGGTAGTCAACAGAATTGTTTGAATTCAAAAAATAAGCATAAAAAATGTAAACATGTTAAAAAATTGGCGAAGAAAAGCGAGTTTAATAAAAAAAATCTAGTTTTTCTTTTTGTAATATAAAATTATTTTTATTATTAAATAAACGAATTTTAATATAACATTTTTTTTATTTAAATTTTTTATAACTAATGTGGTGGTATGTCATATATCCACCTTCGAGCTGAAAACTATACTTCGTCGTATTCATCCTCAGATATATTTTCGAAAAACGCCGCTTCATCGTATTCATCTTCCTCGGATAAATTTTCGAAAAACTGTGCCAACGTCCTTGGAAATGCTGGTATTTCGTAAGGGGTTGGTGGTCGTGATGGTCGTGCTGATGGTGGTGGTGGTGGTGGTGGTGCTTCATCTCGTATGGGGATCCGCCGTGTTGGCTCCACTCTTTGAATCGGCTTTTTTTTCACTTCACCATATATTTCCGCTAAACTAGCAGAAGTAGCAGGGGTTGGTGGTTGTGATGGTGGTGGTGGTGGTGGTGGTGCTTCATCTCGTATGGGGGTCCGCCGCGTTGGCTCCACTCTTTGAATCGGCTTATTATTTTTTTTTTTTACTTCAGCATATATTTCAGCTAAAAGTTCGTCCATGATAGTTGATGTGTACTTGTAACTAATTCTAATAATGTTCATCTCATCATCTTTTATACAAGAAAAAATTAAATGAATACTACCACTACTACTAAAATAGACCTTGACAAAAACCAAAAATAAAAAAAAAAAAATCAAATCTAGTTCTTATTGGTTCAAATAGAATATAAAAGAATAATATAAGGTAACGCCCACGAAAGATATCCTTTAAAGATTCACACCAATATACATGAAAAAGATTTCCCTATTTGTGGCGTGTTGAGGATCAATCGCTAAGAAATTCAAAAGGATGCTTTGGTACCTGTTTTCTTTTTTTTGATATGAGATAGATACAATGTAGATCTATTCCATATAGTTCAAACGAATTTTATCGCCAAATTTTGGCTTCATGTAATCATAATGAAAATCATACATTAACCACTTTGATAGTTCTAAAACGACAAAACCCAAATAAATTGGTTTATCTAGTTTAACACTTCCTTTCTTCATCTCAATAGCGCACATATTCGGTGTAAATATGCTACTACTATGAAAATTGGGATGCGCAATCAGCTTTCTTGCTGAAAATTGGTTTCTATTCGCATCCAATTCTGAAACAATCTTCACATTTCTACGCTTTTCAACATTTTCAATGGTTTTACCATAGACGCTATTGTTCATTAACTTGAAAAAGTCTTTCTCAAACTTATTCCTGGTAACCTTTCTTTTTTCGGTGTTCAGTGAAATATATTTTTTGGAGCCAGTTCGACTGACTAAACTTCATGTCTCTATGTACTTTTTTTAAAACTAATCCCTGGGATTACATTGCTGTAAATTTCTTAAGTGAATTTTGAAATTTTTCCTTGAATTCAAGTGCGCAACTAACTTAGGAATTTTACAACCTGGGGTGGCTATATTTTCAGGACAAAATGGGAGATCGTTATGTGAGTCATGAATACTCGATGGATAATCTAAATCTACTTCCAATACATACCCAACATTATCACCTTTAATGTTGGAGATGTATTCAGATGTATAAATCTGAGGATTATCCCACTGAAAGTTACCATATGGTAAGTGTTGTGACATAGCCCATCCATATAAGTTATTAGCATCAAGATACATTAAGTATTCCGATGCTAGGTTTGGATTATAGCTAGACATGTATTTATTATTAGCTACAGCATTTCTGTGGCTACATTGACACAAACCACCCCCTAATTCCAGTTTTAAAAAAATTGTACATATCGACATCAGTTAAAAGCTCTAACTTGATATTAGTTGTTTTGAGCATAGCGTCCCATGATAACCCAGGAGCTGTAAAATAATGACAAGGATCAAGTTCATAAATTGAAATACAAAGTTTCCTAAAACTTTCAAAAATATCTGCTAATAAAAGCACATCACTCTTAAGATAGAGAACCATATAATCTTCAAGTTTTTTACACTTGAAGTGATCCCATTAGAAGCAATGATCATGCCACTAATATCACCCTGGTCAAGAGAAATGAGGGAACAAAATGTGGTAGAAAACTAAAAAGAAACTACTGTTATGACAATAGCTGAAACCGAGTAATTAAAAAGGCTAAAGAAAATTTGTGTTAAGTTTTTTATTTCAAAAAGTTTTTAATGGGATAATATGTGAGCCTCCTGTGGTATTTGTGGTATGTCGTCTTTGAATCCAAGCTCAATAGCTCGGATATTTAAAGCTAAAATAATATGCGCGATGGTCTGCGCACTCCCCAATGTACCATTCCGTTTTCCGTCCTGGATTTCAAAACGCAAAGCTTCCTGCAACTCCTTAAGCTCCCAGCACGCGGCAGAGAACTCCTCCATGTATATTGAAAAAATATTAAATATATTCTGCATGTTGCTGGCTCTTTTGTATGATTGTTCAAAAATAATCTGAACAGAAAACTCAGAGAACAATTGCTTTTATAGAGGTAGTAGAAACTCTAGGGGGATTCAATATATTGGTTATTGGTGCCACTGATTTATAAAAGAAAAAAGAGACAACATCACATTCAAGAATTGAAAACAAATTATTCCATAGCTTATCTATAAGTTCTAACTACTTCAACCCTCTATCAATATTCACAATGCATTTTTGCATTGTTGGTATATTTTACACTCCCGGTATAAAAATTGTTTTAAAATTAATAAAAACCATCCACAACCACCAATACCGGATGTGACAAATCAACCCCAAACCTTCAAATCTTGCCAGCAAAATTAAAAATTCAGAACAAAACATGGGTCGCATCCTTACTTTCCAGTATAGCTTTAGCTATGCACAATCAATTTTCGGGATGTGACGAAACGCAATAAGAACAAGATATGTTTCAAAACAAAGCAAATATCGGACGAGGCCAAATTCTCTATTTTACATAAAAAAAAACCCAACCACCACCAATTGTCAATGAAATCTATAATACAAAAGGAAACCTATTCATTTATTTCATTTCGTCTTCTGCACATATAGTTTCTAACCTTCACATTCTGACTGTCATATCAATGCCTATCATGCTAATCTGTAAAATTTCATGCTCATACCCAATCTATGCCCAAACAAATATCGAACGTGATAAAATTCTCTATCGTCAAGTATTAACAAATTACCAAAATCTCTCATTTTCGTTCTAAGATCTATCAACGGATCGTATGTATTGTTCAAAATACACACAGCTTCAATTTTTAACAACAACAACAACAACAACAACAACAACAACAACAACAACAACAACAACAACAACAACAACAACAACAACAACAACAACAACAACAACAACAACAACAACAACAACAACAACAACAACAACAACAACAACAACAACAACAACAACAACAACAACAACAACAACAACAACAACAACAACAACAACAACAACAACAACAACAACAACAACAACAACAACAACAACAACAACAACAACAACAACAACAACAACAACAACAACAACAACAACAACAACAACAACAACAACAACAACAACAACAACAACAACAACAACAACAACAACAACAACAACAACAACAACAACAACAACAACAACAACAACAACAACAACAACAACAACAACAACAACAACAACAACAACAACAACAACAACAACAACAACAACAACAACAACAACAACAACAACAACAACAACAACAACAACAACAACAACAACAACAACAACAACAACAACAACAACAACAACAACAACAACAACAACAACAACAACAACAACAACAACAACAACAACAACAACAACAACAACAACAACAACAACAACAACAACAACAACAACAACAACAACAACAACAACAACAACAACAACAACAACAACAACAACAACAACAACAACAACAACAACAACAACAACAACAACAACAACAACAACAACAACAACAACAACAACAACAACAACAACAACAACAACAACAACAACAACAACAACAACAACAACAACAACAACAACAACAACAACAACAACAACAACAACAACAACAACAACAACAACAACAACAACAACAACAACAACAACAACAACAACAACAACAACAACAACAACAACAACAACAACAACAACAACAACAACAACAACAACAACAACAACAACAACAACAACAACAACAACAACAACAACAACAACAACAACAACAACAACAACAACAACAACAACAACAACAACAACAACAACAACAACAACAACAACAACAACAACAACAACAACAACAACAACAACAACAACAACAACAACAACAACAACAACAACAACAACAACAACAACAACAACAACAACAACAACAACAACAACAACAACAACAACAACAACAACAACAACAACAACAACAACAACAACAACAACAACAACAACAACAACAACAACAACAACAACAACAACAACAACAACAACAACAACAACAACAACAACAACAACAACAACAACAACAACAACAACAACAACAACAACAACAACAACAACAACAACAACAACAACAACAACAACAACAACAACAACAACAACAACAACAACAACAACAACAACAACAACAACAACAACAACAACAACAACAACAACAACAACAACAACAACAACAACCTTAACAGATTATTTTCAGAATCCTCTGTTGATTTATATTCGTAAATATTAGTACTTGGCTATTTAGGGACATCTATATAGAATACCTATCAAACGACGACACAGTGACCCGCTTCGATCCTTTGCAGTCATAAATTAAATATATGCTTGTAGATTGGAATTTTCTAAAAACCACTTTCATTCGTTCTCACAATCTACACTTTTTTTATTTGCAAACAATCCAACATTCCTTTACCTTTAACTTCACTCTAACGACGACACGGCGGGCGTCCCGCATCGATCCTTTGCACTTGAATCTTTCCACCTTTTCCAATTTTCAAGCAAATATAACATTTCCTTAACAGATTATTTTCAGAATCCTCTGTTGATTTATATTCGTAAATATTAGTACTTGGCTATTTAGGGACATCTATATAGAATACCTATCAAACGACGACACAGTGACCCGCTTCGATCCTTTGCAATCATAAATTAAATATATGCTTGTAGATTGGAATTTTCTAAAAACCACTTTCATTCGTTCTCACAATCTACACTTTTTTTATTTGCAAACAATCCAACATTCCTTTACCTTTACCTTTACCCAAATTTCTAACAAACAAAACATTTCCTTAACACTTTATTTTCACAATCCTCTTTTCATTTATCTGTAGATTTTAATACTCGACTTCACGACATGGTGTCCCGTGTCGATCCCTTATACAAACAACCATAAACAAATTACATTGGGTTTTATCACTCACTAATAAAATCATTTATTTATTCACACTTTCTATTCCTCCTACATTTACCTTTTTTCAAATTTTCAAATATTCTAACGTTTAACGGATCGGTCCCAAGTGCACCTATTCCTACTAGCACTCTCTTTTTTGTGCACTGCTACGAAAAATTGGAACGGGACTAGACTGACTTTCGCCGAATTTCGGTGCATTTCGTGCGAATTTTCAGTAAAGAAACACACCTAATAGCTAATAGAAGAGTCAGGTGGTGACTTGGTGGGGACATAAATAGACACGCAGTTACTAACACACACACACACGCACACACAAGGAAAGTTTCGCAATCGGTCAGAAAAAAAGAACATCAGACAGAACACATAAGAACATCAGAACCAAGGCAACCAAAAACTTGAGTCACAAAATGAATCTAATTGAACACAGCCATTGCGAAAAAAAATTAAAGTGACATTTGTTTGTTTCCCTAGAATCACAAAAGTAAGAAACGCGGCAAAGAATTGAAAAATTAAAAGTTAAATTGCTCCTGGAAATAAACAGAAATGGAAAATAAAAAGTAAGCATTTATATCCTTCTACATATTCTTCTGTTTATAATTTTAAATGTTTCTTATTCTAGAACTAAAAGGCGGTGCTGGACACAGCATGAGACAAAAGGTCTGTTGAAGTTTTATGCTGCGAGGAGGGCAGAATTTGTTCATCCCCGGAAGAGGCGCTGCGCTTTTGAACATGTCAAAGAAGACATGCTCTGTGAGGGTTTTGTAAGTATGATTATTGTGTATTTAAAACAATCCTCTTTTATGCAAATACATTGCAGGATGCGGGAATCACCGTACGTCATCTAGAGATAAAAATGCAGACTATGTTGAAGGCGTACAAAAGCGCTAAGGACAACGCCAAGGCAACTGGTGCTGCGCCATGCAATCCTCCATTTTATGATGAAATGGAGGATATATTTGGAGATAAACCGATTCACTCAAAGAGTGAATCGCTAAATGTAGGCAGCTGCATTTTTTTGAGTGTGAGTAGAATTATATTTTATTTATAAAATGCATTGACAATTTTTTTGTTTTGCAGGAATCGGAGTCGTCCTCAATGCCGTCGCCCTCAATGCCGTCGCCCTCAATGCCGTCGCCCTCAATGCCGTCGCCCTCAACGCCGTCGCCCTCAACGCCGTCGCCCTCAATGCCGTCAACATCGTCTGCATTTCATTTTCCAGACGTTGTTGAAGCAGGTACTTCATCTGTTTCTTTAGAGTCAGATGGAGGAGCAATCCACTTTCTGAATCTCGAAACAGATGAAGTTCTTGCTTCAACAGAACGCCATCGACAGAAGATGGAAATGTTTAAGGAAATTTTCAATGTTTGATTAAAAAATAAAGCTTGCCACCGTTAAAAATTATTTATTTGTTTGATTTTTCATGGTGTTTTTAGTTTTCATCTTAAAATGTTTTGTTGACAAAGGTAAGCGATTAGGGTGTCTCGACGTGTTTGAGTAGGAATCGGTTCTGCATTTGGGTGGTTGATTTGCTCTGAGTTGTTTGCTCCTTGAAGAGAATCTTCGTGCGAAGTGTTGTTGTTAGAGTTGATAATACACAAATTGTGTAAAACACAAGCGCTAACAACAATTTTTTTTACAGATTCCAAGTTTCGTTGCTCTGTAAATTTGTTGATTCTTCTGAATCGTCCTTTGAACAAACCAAAAGTATTTTCTACAACCATTCGCGTAGACGAATGAATGTAGTTGAAACTTTTTTGGAGTTCACTTAATTGACCATAGTCCTTAAAAGGCGGCACAATCCAGCTTGAAGCAGCGTATGCGGAATCTCCCAAAAGATATGTGTTATGTGGAAACATCTGGTTGTAATGACTTTGTGCAGTATGGAACAATTTAGATCTCCTTAGAACTCTACTGTCATGTAAAGAACCTGGTTCGCCACAGCATATATCGATGAACTTCTTGTCTGCATCAACAACAGCCTGCAAAACTATAGTGAAGTTTTGTTTTCGGTTGTAAAAGCACTCTTTGTTGCATTTAGGAGCGGCAATAGTTATGTGGGTGCAGTCAATCGCACCTATTACACCCGGTATTTTCTTTTTGGCTTCAAATTTTTGCCAGTTCTGTTGAACCTCATCTCCTTGAGGCCACTTTATATATTCGTGGCTTATGGAAACTAGCCAGTTGCTCACACGACCAACTGCAAACCATGCCGAAGACTTTGCAATTCCAAATAAATTTGCAATTTGTCTGAAAGTCAGGGTATTGCTCACATACCATACAAATAAATGCATCTCCTTCTTGGCTTCCATTTTCGGCTTTCCTCCACGAGTAATCTGGGTTGATGGGAAGAAATTTGACGTAGAATATCTTACTACAAATCAAAAATTGGTTAAAAATAAATATTTTATGTGCACCACAAACATTGCTAACCTGTTAATTGTTCTAGAGTTGCTCGATTTAATCGGAAATGGGATTTGAAATCAGCCTCGCTGTATAAATCAATAGTTTCCATAAAATTGGAAACTTTTGCATGTTGATCTGAACCCGCCGATGAAAAACTATTGGAACTATCAGATTCCGAGGATAAAGAACTATCTTCACTGCTTGACGACGAATCCATGAACCAAAGTAAGAACTAAGAGAAAATAATTGTTGAAATACAAGAAAAATATGAAATAATTTACTTCTTAACTCTTTTCGTTTTGTTATCCATTTTGCTTGATTGTATTTTAAGATTTGACATGAGAATTTTGACATAAGGTGCCAAGGGTACCAACTTTGAAAGTTAAAATTCAAAGTGACGTGCTAAATGAATATAAACCAAAAAATCGTTTTATTCTAAATGAACATAACTGAATATAGAAAATTCCCAATAAAACGCGGCTATTTACAAAGAAAATAAACAATACTAAACATACGTTCCACAAATTGTAAACGTAAACAAAAACATAGAATGTTTATGAAAAAGTAATGAAGTTAATGTACTAAAAGTCATATGACTAAAAGTTGAGAAGAATTAAATTACAACCAATTTGCAAGTTAAAAAGTGAAGTTGTGTGTTTCATTTCAAAATACTTTTTTCCTAGTTTTTTTCAAGTTTAAATTAAAACCTAGTCGGAACAGTGCCAGCGAATAATTTGCACTTTTTGATAATTTGCAAAAATATTGGAAACGACAGTTGCTTAGGGTCTGGTTCAACCTAGTTCCATACAAAGAAACTGCAGTCAGTATAAAAAGGATGAAAAATAACGATAAATGTCTATGATTAAGTGGTAATATTTCGGTGAATATGAAACGCAGAAAGTTTTCTGATATAGCATTTTAAAGAAAATTTTATTTACTTCCTTTTTTATAAAGCATTGCCTATACCTATCAGCAACCAGAAAGAAATGCCATTAAAAAAAACTGACAAAACTAAAAACTGCAAGAAATTGACTTTTTTTTGTCGGGAATTTTACTAATTTGGATAAAAAATTTTTATTTATAATTTTAAGAAAGATACATTTCGATGGGAAAATTTGCTCTCTACAAAAAACGTCCTTGGAATTGCATGAAAATTTTGCTTCGTTCTCGAGATATATTGAAAAAATGAATGAAGATGGTTTAGAACCCATATCTCCGATTCGCACCCTCTAATTTAATAGGACTTTGGTTTTTTTCTCTAATATTAACCCATTAATCGATTCATGCAATAAAAGTTCATTCAATGTCGAGTACCTTAAGAAATGACATAATCAATAGACTATAATTGTTTCTATCTTAATTTAATTTTCAGCGTCTTACGGAGGGTTATTGACCGAATAAACGTCTTACACTTGAAATGTGTGTTTGTTTTTATGTCATCTTAGTTGTGTGTAAAAACCAGCCTTGGTAAAATGAGGTAAATGGGGTCATTTTTTTTACATATATACGAGCGTCTTACAGCATGTCATGGACAGCTAAAACGTCTTACAATGCTATTTTCGTGTATATATTGAATCAATGAAGAATATATTAAAAGATGAGCCTTGGTAAAATGAGGTAAATGGGGACTTATTTTTTACAACTTCAAGCCCTAATCTTAAGGCCTCATGGACCGAACCGGAGTGTAAGACGGGCACTTTTATACTTGTTGGGCCTAAATCCTTCTATGAGCAAAGTTTGAGCCTTGGTAAAATGAGGTAAGCAAATCGGTCGTTAGCTCTTGGTCTATTAGATATCATATCAGCTGATGCATCAACGTTTCCGTCGAGAAATCACAATGACCAATTAAAATTTCGAAAGAAATTATTCAGGCCGTCCCAATTGGCTTTCTCGTATTGCCATACAGTTCTTTTGGGGACTTTCTCTTTTGTTACCGTGACGGAGAACGAAAAATCTACCGATATGACACAATGGTCCGATTTGCCTAAAGGAGATGATACTATAACCCTATATTTTTCGGGATGAGAAGTGAGAAATAAGTCAAGAGTGTTGGCCGCATGGCCTTCAATGTCTGGAACCCGAATGGGCTCATCAACAAGCTGAGTTAATTCGTTAAACTCAGCGAAGATCTCAACATATTTTCCTTCGGGTGTTGTCTGGCCAGAATGTCGAAGCCAACCAGAATTGTGTACATTGAAATCGCCCGCAATTGCGATTTCAGTGTGAGGATAAAGGGAGACAATTCTTATTATGGACTCAGATAGCGCATCAAACTCGTAAGAGGTTGAATTGCTATCTAAATTGGGGCTTCTATAAATAAAACAATAATGAATGATATGCATACGGACGGTGAATTTTAACCACATGAAATTAAAGTTCGTATTAGAACAAAGGCCGTATTGTGGTAGAAGCTGGTAAGCAATATCATTTCGAACATAAACGGCGAGGCCATGGGAGGAAAAGAATAGTGGCACTAAGCTATATCCAGGCAGGTTCTGAGGGATCAGAACCAACACCCACCTGTGTTTCACTTAGTGCCAAAACAGCTGGCCTGCATTTTGCAGTGTGAGCGTACACAGCAAAGAAATTCGATCGCAACCCCCTAATGTTGCTAAAATCGACCCGAAATTTACCCGACATCACCATTCACAAAAACACACAAAACAAAATATCGAACGCAGACGCTATCTAAGTAAAATCAACAAGTGCAAATCTTATTGGGAAACCAAAAAAAAATTACTAGCGGTGTTATGCCAAGCAATTTGATTTTGGTTCACCAACGGGATCAACACCGCTGATCTCACTATAGGCCTAGCTAACCCACAGTCTCATTGACTACACACACCACCCAGATAAGATAAGAAATTATCAAATCGAAGAAATGTGTGCAGTCACTGAGACTATGAGAGTGGTGTGGGGGAGGAGAAGATAAGGAGGTATATGCACAGTGTTTGGTCTATTGATGGGCTTTTTTTTTTTTTTTTGTATTCATTGGGGAATTAATCATTTCAGACCTTATCTGTATGGAAGACGATTTCTTGTTTACACAGATCACAGACCGTTAGTAAGTTTATTTACACATAAGAATCCTTCATCTAAGTTGACTAGAATTAGAGTAGATTTAATGCATTACGATTTTGACATAGTTTTTAAGCAAGTTAAAATGAATACAAACGCTGATGCATTATCTAGAATAAAGATAAGTTCAGAAGAGTTAAAAGAAATGATACCTAAACTAAGTATAAATGTCCTAACTAGAGCAATGAAACTGAGAAACATAGAGAACACTAGTGAAAAGAAGAAAATCCGGAAACTATGCCACCAGTGGAGACTGATCACCTTCACACATGGGAATGCATATCAATATCAGACACTAGAAACATTAAGAATTTGCAACTTGAGAATATAAAAAATTTAATGGGTACCCAAAAAGAAAGAATATATGCAGTCAAAGATAAAACACATGTTGGATACAGTGATAAATAATTATCAGATTTAAAATTGATTCTGAGGAAATTGTTGTCCTATGCAAAGCATGTGAAGTTAGAAAAGCTAGCGTTAGCAATGAACAATGAAATATTTGAAACAATATCAGTGCACAAATTTAAGAAGATTTAAGAAGATTTAACGAACTGCAGAAAAGTGAGAAAGAAAATTGTTTAGACATTATATTGTACAATGCGGCGCAGGGACATAACTCCTCGGGTCATAAGTCCATTATGGATTTGTATCCCACTTCAGTGGGACATAAGTCCAAAACTGGATAAAATGTAGATAATGGACTTATATCCCACCAATATGGGACATAAGTCCACATTTTTTTTTATTTTAGGTGAGACATAAGTTCACAATTTGCATAGAATCTCAATTTTTCGATAAATAATAGTAAATAAAAAGACTTATGAAATACAACTAGAAAACCAAAGATTGTTAGAATACCGCCGCTCTTCAAGTTTATAAGCCAAAAACTATTTAAAAATTTTAGTATTTTAAAAAAAAATATTATAAGATTATGAAGAAATGATCAATTGTATTTTAAATTAATTTTTGATTGTTTTTTATTGGGCTTTTTGATCTGTTACTTTTCTATGCAATTAATAAATTAATCCATTTTTAAAAAACTTTATCCCGACGTTTCGTTGATTATTTTCCAACTTCTTCAGGGGGTCTTTTTTATTGGACCTATAATTACAATTTTTGGATTCTCTAATTTTTACTCTATAATCTAGTTAGTTACTTACTATTGTCAATTTACATTTGTTTTCATTTAAATTAAAAAAGTTAGTCTATTTTTAGTCTATTGCACTTTACATAAAGATTAAAAAATTGAATAAATTAAATAAATTAGGAAACAGGACAAAACAGAAAATATCAACTAATTGTTATCACAGACGTTTACTTTATGACAGCACTGTAGCTAGCACTTAAATTGTCTTTGTCTTCTTGGAAATTCATCGTTCTCTTAATGTTTTGTTGTATTCTTAGACTCTCCAATGTGAATCTCTTATTTGTGTTTCTTTCCTTGTCAAGAATTTGTACGTCATCGAAATCAGCGGTGTGTCCATGTTCTGTCATATGTTGTGACAGTCCAGTAGATGATCTCTTTTTCCTGACGTCAGCTTTGTGTTCAGCTATTCTTGTAGCTAGTGTGCGTTTTGTTGTGCCAATATATACAAGATCGCACACTTCATTCGTCTTGCCGTTGCATTTTATTTCGTAGACCACGTCATGTTGTTGTTCCTTTTGCAATGGTGTCTTTGTTCTTGTGAATATTTTGCTGAGTGTGTGATTAGACTTGTGAGCGAATGAAGTTCTCTCTTTGTTGATTTTTATTATTTCGTGTAGGTATTTGTTATTTGTTAGCTTGGGAATGTAACGTATGCTATGGAATGTGATGTTGTCCGTGTTGCCACTTTTTTCGTTTTGATTTTGTGTATTATTTTTGTGTTGAATTTGATTATTTTTGTCATTTATTAAATTATTTATTATTTTATGTGGAAAATTGTTCATTAGAAGTATTGTTCTTATTTTGTTGATGTTTTCTTTGTGGAATTTTTCGTCTGATATATCTAGAACTTCATTAATAAAGTTCTTTGCAGTGTTTATTTTGTATTTTTGTGGTTGAGTTGACAGAAAATTGATCATTCTTCCTGACGCTATGGGTTTTTGGTACCAGTTAAAAATTAATTTGTCATCTATTCTATGAATTATAGTGTCCAAATATGGTATGCACTTTTTATTTTCTGTCTCTATTGTAAATTGAAGTTTTTCATGATATTGATTGAAATTATTAAGAATTATGTCTGTATGTTGTTTTTTTATTATTGCAAAAATATCATCTACGTATTTTGTAATGAATTTTATTGTTATGTTGGAATTTTGTAATTTCTCTATTGTGGCGTCAAGAAGATTATCCAAAACAATGTCAGCTATGGTTGGTGAGAGTGGATTTCCCATTGGCATTCCGAACTTTTGGTTGTATATTTTATTGTCATAATTGAAATAGTTGTTGTCTTTAAGACAGAATTGCAGTATTTTAAGGAATTGTGGTTTTGGGATATTTGTATGTTCTTTCAATTTTTCCCATTGTTGCATAATGTTTTTAATGGCTATATATGTTGGTATGTTGGTGAAGAGCGATATTACGTCAAAAGAAACTAAGATGTCATCTTTTTCTATTGTTATGTCCTTTAGTTTTTCTTTGAGGCGCGTAGTATTTCGGATGTTGTAGTTGTCAGATACAATGTGTTGAAGTTTTTCCCCAATAAATTTCGCCAAGTGATAACATGGGACATTTGTTGATGATGAAATCGGTCTAAGTGGTAACTCTGGTTTATGGATTTTTGGAAGACCGTATAGTGTAGGTGCAGCCGCTGCGGAACATGCTAACTTGTTTTTAAGTTTTAGGTCTATGTGTTTTTGTTTGAATAAATCATTTACCATGTCGTTGTTAGTTTTTTGTAGTTTTGCCGTTTCTTTGTATTTTGTATGTGTTTTTGTCTTCAAGTAATTTGTTCATTTTGTTTTTGTAGTCTTCTTTATACATTACGACTGTCTTGTTTCCTTTATCTGCGTGGGTTATTATGATTTCTTCTTTATATTTTCTAATTATTTTCTGTGTTTTTTCATATGTTTTTATTATAAATTTTTCTTTTATTGTGTTTTTGATTTTTCTTTTATATGTTTGTATTCTGCTGGCAACGCCATGTCTCGCAATGTCTTTCTCTTTTTCATTTTCTATTTTTTGTATGCATTGTTCTATGTCCGCTATGATGTGTATGGGTGAGAAATTGTTTTTGTGTGTAGGTAGTGCAAATTTCTTGCCTCAAGAGAGAAGCCATCGACTCTCTTCGGGGAAAATTACATTTGTTTTATTGACAAACCATTCTTCATTGAATGTAATACCAAGTTTAGTTATGTGTTCTTGTTTAAGTTTATTGATTTTTGAAAGGTGTATTTGTTCAGTGCTATGTCTTATATGATTGAATATGTGGATTTGTTTTTGTATAAATGATTTGTATTCGGTCTCATTTAGAGTATTTTTCATTTTGATTTCTGTTTGGAATATGTTTTTATTTACTATGTTTATAGTTGTTAGTGTTTGTTTGATTTCCAAGTTTAGTACTTTCAAAGAGAAATTATGCTCAATTTTCTTTAATTGCTGTAGTATACTTTCTGTGGTAAACAAAGCCGTAACATTTGATGTTGTGTTAGTTAGATGTTTCGGTATAATTTCATATTCTTTACAAGAGACAAGAAATTTTAGTTGTTCTTTCTGTTTTGCTAGTTTTTTCTTTTGTCTGCAGTAGTGTTTAAGAATGTTACAGGTGTCTGGGTTGTATTTGTATTTTATATGTTCAAAAAATCCTTTCATTGTGTTAAGTGTCCGTTAAAAATTGTGATGGTATCGCAATTCGCAAAGTAGACATATGGTTTTCCGGAATTTGAAGATAATACATATTTTATTTTTAGAATTTAGTAGAGTTCCTTTGTTTAGAAAAGAAATTTAAAAAATTTTAATTTTTGAGAATTTGAGAAATTAAAATTAAAAAATCGAGCGATTTTTAATTTTAATTTCTCAAATTCTCAAAAATTAAAATTTTTTAAATTTTTTTTTAAACAAAGGAACTCTACTAACTTCTAAAAATAAAATATGTATTATCTTCAAATTCCGGAAAACCATATCTCTACTTTGCGAATTTTAACTTTTATTTTTCTTAGTTCTCAGAAACAAAATCTTATTCCGCTTTCTATTGTTTTTTTTTTCTAATTTTATTCAATGTTTTTCTGTTTGAGGAAAACAAAAGAAAGCAGAATGATTTTGTTTCACTTTTTTCTTTTTCCTTTCCCTGTTACATTTTAACTTTTCTTTAGTTTTTTGCTTATAAATTCGAAGAGCGAGCGGCGGTATTCTAACAATCTTTGGTTTTCTAACTATAAGACATTACGCTGAATTCTTGACATATGGTAGCCCTGCCTAGTAACTAGCAAAGAAAAAGCCCGTTAAACACGTTTTTAATGTAGTCCAAATATCTTTTGATTGCCAATTTTTTGGAAAAGGTTCATCTCGCCAAAGGTTTTGTATTTCCCTCAAACACTATATGTGAAATGGAACATAATTCCAAACATTTCTTTTATGGACTTATGCCCCACCACGGTGGGACATAGATCCATAATCCAGTTATGGACTAATGTCCCACTAAAGTGGGACACAAGTCCATAATGGACTTATGTCCCGTATAGTTATGTCCCTGCGCCGTACAATGCACCAAAAAGAGTACATAGTATAAGAGAAATGAATGAGTTAATAAAAAGGTATCATGATGATAAATTAGGAGGACATATAGGTATAAGAGATGTATAGCAAAGCTTAAGCAGAAATACGTATGGAAGAATATGAATAAGATGGTTAGGAATTATATAAATAATTGTAGAATTTGTAATGAAGTTAAAATAACTAGGTATACAAAAGAACGATTCACAAGAACAGAAGCTCCAAATACATCATTTGAAACAATAACAATAGATACAGTAGGACCACTCAGACCATCGAATGGATATAGGTATAGTCTGACCATTCAATGTGAACTAACAAAGTTCATTGAAGCATTTCCATTAGTTACGAAAGATGCCGTTTCAGTAGCAAAGACTATAGTAGAAAAATTCATTTTAAAATATGGTTGTTTTAGGAAATTAAAAACAGATAAAGGCACAGAATTCACAAATGAACTACTAGTTATTAAAAATAGAAAAGGCTACATCTACGCCATTTCACCATGAAACTTTAGGCTCAGTAGAAAAAAACCATAGAGTTCTGAACGACTATTAAATGACTATGGACGGGAAAGATGACTGGGAAGAACTACTACCATACTACACTTACATCTTACACATACAATACTACACCACACAGTACTACAAATTATGCACCATTTAAATTAGTATATGGAAAATTATGTGCTCTACCTTGTGAAATCATTAAAAATAAACAGACCATTTATAACTTGGATAATTATGTTAATGAATTTAAAATAAAGTTAAAGTATGCACTTAATATAGCTAAGGAAAACTTAGAATTAAATAAAACTAAAATATGTAACAATCAATTAAATGTAAAAGCATCAAATTTCAAAATAGGAGACTTTGTCTATATAAAAGTAGGAATCAAAGGTCCATATAAAATCATTGCCCAAAATGGTCCAAATAGTATAAAAAGTATTGAAAACAAAAACAAAGAAGTACACAATAACAATTTAATAAAAGCAAGAAACATATGAATCAATGTAAACAAACTAAATTTCATTTGAAAACAATTTTCTCATTCAAAAATAATAAAAAAAATTTTTTTCAAGGCTAAGGGTGTTGTGTATCCATTAATTCACATCCGATAATTCGAATCCACTTGTGCATGCGAAGACACATAATGACATAATCGTTATGAATGAACATGCACATAGTGATTCGAAGATAGAAAACCAAAATGAGAAAAAATAATGATATTGTAACTCTGTTTATGACCCACTGAACGTATTGTGCTATGGAATCATATTGCACTTGAATGGATTGAACCAGAGGTTCAGTCTATGCAAGTGAGAATTTGAGAACTAAAGTTCATTTAAGTTCAAGTGAGTGGTAAACAGAGAAATTGAACAAGAATTGAAAAATAGAAACATTGGTTGAGTGTAGTATATAAGGGTATACGTTTGAAAATAAAATTAAGTCTAACTTTGATCAAACATTGTTTTACTTCAACAAAATCGTGCACTTAACAGTGCTCGGAGGTATAAGCGGCTGGAGAGCTTAGTAATACTCAAACATTAGGGAATTTAACATAACAATAGCGACACTCTTATAGAGCGAAGCGAAAAAGACACTTGTTGATACACTCTAAGGTTGCCAGCAACATTATTATCAAATTGTTAGTAGGTTACAGAGCTTTTTTGAAAAACACTCTCTCATTAACAATAGCCAATACGAGTTCCAGAAAAACAAAAACACAGGACAATTAGTTTTTTAATTTGCTAACTGCGTGAACGAGAGCTTAAATAATGGCCACCATGTACTGGTATTGTTCATGAATTTCAGCAATTCTTTTGATACACTAAATCATTAAAATTTGTTGGAAAAGTTGGAAAGAATCGGGATTCGAGGTGTTATGGCTGATTGGATGACAGATTATCTTCATAATAGAATGTCCTATGTCAAAGTAAAGAATGCTTGCAGCGATGTAAAATATGGTAAATGCGGAGCACCTCAAGGTTCTAGGTTGGGTCTACTTCTTTTCATAATTTATGCCAACGAGCTTTTTGTGTTATCTGTTTTAGTAATAACTACCAAGTTTTAAGGAGTGTGTTATGCAACCGTTTGAATGTTAATAAAGTTGTCTTTGAGCCGGCTCAAGGTCAACCCCACCAACAGCTCTACTTTTATTCGCGTTAGTGTCAACTACAAGTTTTTGACCTTGAGCCTGCTCAAAGACAACTTTATTAATAACTACCAACCAAAAATAAAAACTAATTAACAATTTAAGCTTGTTTTATTAAAGGAGTTGATATAAAAGGTATAATCAAGTCTATTGTTGGGAATTATGGGGAAAGCGATGCGATGTGAACGAGTCGAGCGACTGGAACAAAAAAGGCAGAACCAAGCATGTGCTTTCATGAACTTGTCAAAACGCCGCCTGTCGAATGTCACCGTGTTGACATTTGGGAAATGAATGTGTTCCGCCACATGGTCCCCCTTCTAATAGGTCAACCGATCGGGAAATTTGACTCTTTGTCCGAAACGGGTAGTTCCGATCGGTTGAGCTGGCGTTGCCAAATCATCGTGTCGTGTTGATTGCAAACGTTCATTCGTTGGTTGCTTTTGATTCGCAGTCTCCATGCCTGCTTTCTCCGATTTCTTTGCTTTCGTTGGTGTGTCAATTCAACAAAAGCTGGCTTGAGGCGATCGATTGAAATGTTTTTTCTCTTACCGTTGACATCGCCTTTGAAAAACTTGTCTCCATGCTTGACAACTTCAAATGGACGTTCATATGGTGCTTGAAGTGGTGTTCGATGTGCATCGATTCGAACAAACACGTACTTGGATGTCGGTAATTTCGGTTGAATGAATACTTTTGGCTGGCCATGTTAAACTGGCTCAGTTGATCGTAATTTAATCATCACCTCCTTGAATTTTTCCACAAAATTAACGTCTGAAGACTTTTGTTTTGAGTCGGCGAAAAATTTACCCGGCAATAATAAAAATTTGCCATAAGTCGACTCGGTTGGCGTTGCTTTCAAATAATCCTTCACGCACGATCGAAGTCCGAACAGAACCATGGGCAATTCATCGACCCAGTTTTCGGTGAATTCTGATTTCAATGAAGCTTTTAATGAGCGGTGCCATCTTTTAATCGTACCGTTTGATTTCGGGAAGTAGGCAGTGGTGCTGAGATGATTACAGCCAAGCAATTTATTTAACTGACTAAAGAGCAAGGCGCTAAATTATGTTCACAAGTCAGTGCAAATGCGTTTTGGAACACCAAATCTAGCAATTCAACCAGAAATCAAGGCTCGTGCGATAGTCTCGACTGTGATATTTGATATCGGTAATCCTTCGGTCCAACGCGTGGCTCGATCAACAGCGGTCAGCAGGTATGTGAATCCTCTTGATTCTGGTAGCGGTCTCACTTAGTAGATGTTGATGTGCTCAAATCGATCGCTTTGCAAGTCGTACGATTTGTGTGCCTGTGCACCTTTGCTCGTTGACAGGGAATGCAGTGTGTTTCAGATTGTTTACAATTTCTTCTCATGTTTGGCCAAACGTAACGCTCTTGAATTAGCTTTGTTGTAGCCCAAATGCCGGGGTGGCTCAAACGGTGCAATTTATCTATAACGAGATTGCAAAAAAATTTAGGTACAAGTGGTCGATGAGACGATGTCTGTATTTGGCATGCAAACAGACTTCAACTAGTGAGATGTTGTTTTATTATCTAACAATGATTTTAGTGATTCGTCCCTCTTTTGTGCTGCATAGAAATCGATGGTGTTGTTGTCGATCGCTTCAACTCTTGACAGGAAATCTGGTACAAAATTTTCTTTCCCGGCGACCGACGCGACGCCGACGTGTCGAATAGTTGTGGTGAATTGGCTGATGTAATGCAGCTGAGCAACTCTTCGTGGAATTACTTTTTTTGGTTGAGTTTTGAATATGAAAAAAAGCGGCTTATGAACGCAGCTTATCTCGAATTTGCGTCCTTTTAAGATATGTTCGAAGTGCACTACGGAACGGTAAATGCCCAACAATTCTCGGTCGTACGTTGGATATGCTGCTTCGGATTTACTCATTTATTTGGAAAAAAAATCCAAGCGGCTTGCACTCTCCTCGTTCAAAGAACTACTCCACCAACAGCTATGTTATTAGCGTCAGTTGCACGTACAAGTTTTTTTTTTATAATTAGCGCGCACATCAAGGGGTTATGGCTACCCTTAAAATTTTAAAAAACCAGTGCGAGCATTAAGAAAAATAGGAGATGATTTAATAGCAGACATCGATCCACGTTGCTTCTAAACTTCTGCGAATCGTAATGCAAGGGAAAAGAGGGTCAGGTAGAGCATTCCACATTCGGGTGGGCTCAAGGTAAATTTGATGTGCATTCCTAGCGAGGCGGGTGTTGCAGCTAAATTGTTTCAGGGGAGGAACGCTGCTGGCTATTTCACTAGAGCACTGTTTGTGAAAAAAGCGATAAAAGAGAGAGAGACCTAGGTGACCTACCTATCAATCTCAACGCTCTATTTGGTACCCTATCAAGTAGGCGCGAAAATGTTTGAGGAGCACCAGACCAGATATGGGATTTATACTCCAGTTTTGGGTGGATGAAGGCCTCAGATATAGTAGCCAGATCAGAAGGGGTGAAGAACTTCCTGCATCGTCTCAAGAAACCTAAGCATTTAGCTGCGTTTTTGGCGACTTCAAATATGTGGTCATTCCAACGAAGATCATCGTTTACACACATACCAAGTACTGACAGATTTTGAGTGTCTTCGATGCAGGTACCATTCAAAGTTAAGCTTCAAGTACAAGAGACAGTATTGAGTTTTCGAAGCATTGAATTCAACTCGGTCTTATTACCCCATGTAACAATGCTGTCATGGTCAGAATTCAATGCGCTTATCATACGCAACAGTTCCAGTTCCACATCCGAAGAGCAGGGACGTGAATTTGGAAACGAATATGAAAAGCTGAGGGTCGTGTCGTCAGCAAAACAGTTGAGAGGATTAAAAGATTCAGACAAAAGATCATTTATTAAAATAAGGAAAAGAGTCCGAGACAAAACGGAGCCCTGGGGCACAACAACACTTATGAAGTGGGTATCAGACCTGAAGTCATCCAATATAACTTGTAGTGAACGGTAGGAAAGGTAGTTTCTAATCCAACGAAGAAGAGACTCATCGATACCAAAAGCACGCATTTTCAGTAAAAGAGCTTGATGCCAAACTCTGTCAAATGCTTAACAAATATCAAGCGCAACAATCTCACTTTCTCTAAACCAATGTAAAGATTGGTTTGGTACCGTACTGTCGGTCATTAAGAAGCTTTCGTTCATCATGATATTTCATGAGTTGACGGTTTATCGACGTTTCCATGACCTTGGAAAGAATGGACTTAAGTGCAATTGGACGGTAATTGGAGGGGGAGGAAGATTCGCCTTTTTTAGGGACAGGCTGGACAAATGCTGTTTTCCATCTGCTCGGAAAAATCACAGCAGAATAGGAAAGATGGAAAAGTTTTCACAGTGGTTTTGCCAGCAGAAGAACACCTCTTCAGAATAACATCGGGGATACCATCTGAACCAGCGGAATTGTGTATATTGAGATCTTTGAGGACTCTAGTAACCGCGAGCTCGTAAAATTACCTGTTTCATCACAGAATTTGTAGACTCGAGCTCAGGTGGAGCCAATATGCTATGAGGAAGTGTTGAGCTGGCAGCAAATTGAGCTGTCAGCAAATTGGCTTTGTCGATGGAGCTAACATATGGAGAGTGTTTGAAGACGAGCGTTGGGACCGATGACGTGGTCGTGTTCTTAATGTTCTTGACAAAAGACCAAAAGTTTTTACTTTCTTTTGGACAAAACAGTATTTTTTGATTTAGTTTTTTTTCATGCAAAAACTTAACCTTTTGTATTTGAGCAATACACACATTTCTGGCCCGTTTAAACATATTTTGGTTTTGTACTGTTGGGTTATCTTTAAATTTTCGAAAACTACTTTCTCGATCCCTAATCGCATCTTTACAGCCTAAATCAAACCACGAATTCTCTTTGGGGATGATACTTTTTGTCCTGTGAGGAAGAAAATTTCTCATGCCTTTGAAAGTTACGTTAGATTTGATATCAGCTGATGCATCAACGTTACAGTCGAGAAAGCACAGTGACCAATTAAAATTTCAAAAGAAATTATTCAGGTCGTCCCAATTGGCTTTCTCGTATTGCCACATAGTTCTTTTAGGGAGTTTATAATTTTTAACTATGACGGAAAACGAAAAATCTACCGATATGATAGAATGGTCCGATTTGCCTGAAGGAGATGATACTACAACCCTGTATTTTTCGGGATGAGAAGTGAAAAATAGGTCAAGAGTGTTGGCCGCATGGCCTTCAATGTCTGGAACCCGAGTGGGCTCATCAACAAGTTGAGTTAAATTGTTAAACTCAGCGAAGATCTCAACATATTTTCCTTCGGGTGTTGTCTGGCCAGAATGTCGAAGCCAACCTGAATTGTGTACATTGAAATCGCCCGCAATTGCGATTTCAGAGTTAGGATAAGGGGAAACAATTCTTACTATGGAGTCAGATAGCGCATCAAACTCGTTAGAGGTTGAATTGCTATCTAAATTGGGGCTTCTATAGATAAAACAATAATGGATGATTTGCTTACGGACGGTGAATTTTAACCACATGAAATTGAAGTTCGTGTCGGAACAGAGGCCGTATTGTGGTAGTTGGTAAGCAATATCATTACGAACATATATGTCGAAGCCATGAGAAGAAAAGAATAATGGCACTAAGCTATATCCAGGCAGGTTGAACTCTGAGCGATCAGAATCAACACCCTCCTGTGCTTCACTCAGTGCCAAAACAGCTGGCCTGTATTTTGCAGTGTGAGCGTACACAGCAATGAAATTGGATCGCAACCCCCTAATGTTGCTAAAATCGACCTGAAATCTACCCGACATTACAATTCACAAAAACACACAAAACAAAATATCAATCGCAGACGCTATCTAAGTATCGAAGATGTAACTGTCGATACTCCGTTCATTAGTTTTTCGTATGAGCGCATGGTGAACGGCAATTCCTTGCTCGGCCACCGAACTTACAATGGAACCCGCAAATACCGGTATCTTCTTCCCATTCGCGCTCGACCGGTTTCGATTTGCTTTTTGATACGGATGAGGTCGCACCGCGATCGGTTACTTACCACATTCCGTCGGCCATTTTACTCAACGTGTCCAAGTCGTCACCTGAATTTGCTGCTGAAATTGTCCTCATGATGATTGGCAAACGCTTCAAAGACAAATTCTTGAGGAAATCGTCCGGAACGTTCGTATTGGCAAGTGTCAAGTGATTTCATTTAATGTAGCACCATCGACGGTTTCATGTCGTCAAGTGGTTCTCTGGATGCAAATTTTTCAAATTGTTCTGTCGCAGATTCGGTGAAGATCTAAAGGATTTTCTTTTCTAGTCGTTCGAATTTGTATAATCGGACACAATCACATCTTTCACACGAGCCGCCACTGAAGCCGGCAAATGCAAAACGATATAATAGTTTTTGCTTTTGTCTGATGTCATTTGTTGATTGGTGAACTGTGCCTCAACCATATTGAACCCCAATTTCGGATCACTTTCGATGAACGGAGACAATTTTACCTCTGCCACAGCGGTGATAATCTGATTCTCAGCCGGTTGACTGGCACTCGCATCGGCCGCTGAACTCATTGATTAGCGTAGACTGTTTAATGTGCTATTCAACGTCGCAAAAACTGCCTATAATTTATTAAATTCAGTTTCATCGACTGGCATATCTGTAATAATTTGTCTCGTTGCAAGACTTTCTTCGGAATCGGAGTAGTCATCTTTGTAGAAAATTTAAAAATTCGCGTATCTACATGGACTGAGAATTTTGTTAAACCTTGATTATTACGCTATCGACGGGGTCACCAATTTGGTATTATCTGTTTTAATAACAACTACCAACCAAAAATAAAACTAATCAACAATTTAAACATATTTTATAAAAGGAGTTGATATAAAAGGTACAATCTAGTCTACTGTCGGAAATTATGGGGAAAGCGATGTGAACGAGTCGAGCGACTGGAACAAAAGGGCAGAACCAGGCATGTGCTTTCATGAGCTTGACAAAAGGCCACCAGTCGAATGTCACCGTGTTGACATTTGCGAAATGAATGTGTTCTGCCACATTTACAAAATGAATTTATTCCGCTACAAGCTACTTAGCTTAAGAATCCGATTTTTAAGCTAAGCATTCCATTTGCATTCGCCGATGATACTGCAATTGTCGTACGTTATAAACCTCTTGATACGGCGACGGTGATGTTTGCATCATCACCGTTCGGAGTTCGAAAAAGCTGTACGGTGATGATGCAAACATCACCGTCGCCGTATCAAGAGGTTTATAACGTACGACAATTGCAGTATCATCGGCGAATGCAAATGGAATGCTTAGCTTAAAAATCGGATTCTTAAGCTAAGTAGCTTGTAGCGGAATAAATTCATTTTGTAAATGTGGCAGAACACATTCATTTCGCAAATGTCAACACGGTGACATTCGACTGGTGGCCTTTTGTCAAGCTCATGAAAGCACATGCCTGGTTCTGCCCTTTTGTTCCAGTCGCTCGACTCGTTCACATCGCTTTCCCCATAATTTCCGACAGTAGACTAGATTGTACCTTTTATATCAACTCCTTTTATAAAATATGTTTAAATTGTTGATTAGTTTTATTTTTGGTTGGTAGTTGTTATTAAAACAGATAATACCAAATTGGTGACCCCGTCGATAGCGTAATAATCAAGGTTTAACAAAATTCTCAGTCCATGTAGATACGCGAATTTTTAAATTTTCTACAAAGATGACTACTCCGATTCCGAAGAAAGTCTTGCAACGAGACAAATTATTACAGATATGCCAGTCGATGAAACTGAATTTAATAAATTATAGGCAGTTTTTGCGACGTTGAATAGCACATTAAACAGTCTACGCTAATCAATGAGTTCAGCGGCCGATGCGAGTGCCAGTCAACCGGCTGAGAATCAGATTATCACCGCTGTGGCAGAGGTAAAATTGTCTCCGTTCATCGAAAGTGATCCGAAATTGGGGTTCAATATGGTTGAGGCACAGTTCACCAATCAACAAATGACATCAGACAAAAGCAAAAACTATTATATCGTTTTGCATTTGCCGGCTTCAGTGGCGGCTCGTGTGAAAGATGTGATTGTGTCCGATTATACAAATTCGAACGACTAGAAAAGAAAATCCTTTAGATCTTCACCGAATCTGCGACAGAACAATTTGAAAAATTTGCATCCAGAGAACCACTTGACGACATGAAACCGTCGATGGTGCTACATTAAATGAAATCACTTGACACTTGCCAATACGAACGTTCCGGACGATTTCCTCAAGAATTTGTCTTTGAAGCGTTTGCCAATCATCATGAGGACAATTTCAGCAGCAAATTCAGGTGACGACTTGGACACGTTGAGTAAAATGGCCGACGGAATGTGGTAAGTAACCGATCGCGGTGCGACCTCATCCGTATCAAAAAGCAAATCGAAACCGGTCGAGCGCGAATGGGAAGAAGATACCGGTATTTGCGGGTTCCATTGTAAGTTCGGTGGCCGAGCAAGGAATTGCCGTTCACCATGCGCTCATACGAAAAACTAATGAACGGAGTATCGACAGTTACATCTTCGATACTTAGATAGCGTCTGCGATTGATATTTTGTTTTGTGTGTTTTTGTGAATTGTAATGTCGGGTAGATTTCAGGTCGATTTTAGCAACATTAGGGGGTTGCGATCCAATTTCATTGCTGTGTACGCTCACACTGCAAAATACAGGCCAGCTGTTTTGGCACTGAGTGAAGCACAGGAGGGTGTTGATTCTGATCGCTCAGAGTTCAACCTGCCTGGATATAGCTTAGTGCCATTATTCTTTTCTTCTCATGGCTTCGACATATATGTTCGTAATGATATTGCTTACCAACTACCACAATACGGCCTCTGTTCCGACACGAACTTCAATTTCATGTGGTTAAAATTCACCGTCCGTAAGCAAATCATCCATTATTGTTTTATCTATAGAAGCCCCAATTTAGATAGCAATTCAACCTCTAACGAGTTTGATGCGCTATCTGACTCCATAGTAAGAATTGTTTCCCCTTATCCTAACTCTGAAATCGCAATTGCGGGCGATTTCAATGTACACAATTCAGGTTGGCTTCGACATTCTGGCCAGACAACACCCGAAGGAAAATATGTTGAGATCTTCGCTGAGTTTAACAATTTAACTCAACTTGTTGATGAGCCCACTCGGGTTCCAGACATTGAAGGCCATGCAATGGTGTCACGATAATGAGTTGGTACCTAACGCTTCTAAAACTAAACTAATGCATATTCGAAGCTCACATTTCAAAAAAGATGATAAGCAGATACACTTCAGGAATACTTTGTGTCAAAGCACACCCAATGAATGCATCGAAGCTGTAGAAAACTATAAATATCTTGGAGTCGTTATAGACAGCCACTTCAGATTGGACAAACATATAGACAAGCTACGTAATGATCTAACGAAAGGTTTGTTATATCCAAATATCACATTTGCAGTACCATGCTTCTGAGGACGTTCTGCGACAAGTTTATTATACATTAGTAGAATCAAAGCTGTGGTGGTAGTGCTGCCAAAACTCACATCAACAAGATCCAAAAACTTCAGAAAACGATCTTAAAAATCATTCAGATTAACAGACAGCAAAATGGAAACAGTTTTAAGGTCGAGGAAATCTTCAAAATGACTGCAGTACTACAACACCAAGATGACCACCTATGCTTCACATACCCAGAAACTACAACACTTATGGTAGAAGACAGCTACAAGACATTGTATCTTCAATAGTCAATTCTTTGCCTCAAGAACTGAAACAAATTAGAAATTATAAAACAAGAAAAAAACAATTATCTAAAGTGTTTCTTCCTAAATGAAATCAGATAAAATGCTATGATAACTTTAAGTAAGCTTGTAAGAAATCTTTAAATGAAATCAAATTTTGACATTGATATCTTTTGTAACTTTTTGTAAATCTAGATTAATTCAACTTACTTTTCTTAATGAAAATTAACCCTAGATGGTCACACGTGAAAATAATCACAAAATGGTCACACGGGGTCATTTTGACCCCAGCGTATAAAAACGTTAATAACTTTTTTATTTCTCAGAACAATGTTTCTAAAATTTTTTTATACATTCCTGAATGTCATAACTAAATGTTGCGATAGTAATTTTTGCGTATTTCAATATTTACTATAAATAAAATAAGTAGGGTGGCGCTACAGAGCGAGGAGCCCCTGGGCCTAGCGCATTTCTCACAACCATCCCATGTGAGGGAATGGAGGGGACCTACAATTTTCGGCCGGTTCCGAACGGCTAATCGAGAAAGTGCTTTTCATGGCAATGAATACTAACGGAGGACTTGCCAATTCCCCGCGAAAGGCGATACCCGTAGAAAAAACATTTTTGCCTCTGGTGGGATTCGAACTCGAACCTCTGGATTAACAGGCGGACATGCTATCCATCACACCACGATACCACTTTAATATTTATTATATCGAAAAAAAATGGGAAAATCGGAAGATTTAACTCAAAAATTCATCACTATTTAATTTTTAATTTATTTATTTAAAATTTTAGGTGAGAACTTTTCAGGGTGTGTACTTAAAAAAAAAAAAAATAAGTAAATAAATTAAAAAAAAAAAATTATTTATCTTGAAGATCTGAATTTATCATTACTAAATTATTTATAGAACTTGTAGTAAATTATTTAAACAATGTTTATCATAAAAATACTTAAAATTAAACATTTTTATTACATTTTAAACGTCTCTCTATGCACCTTACTCTGCTCCCGCACAATCATTGAACAGATAGATACACACGGTGATCTTCGCACATCGGACGAAGACAAGAGGAGCATTCCGTTTTTGTTTTTTTGAGGTCGCGACCCAATAGTGCATGGAATGCTTGAAGCATTTTCTCCGCGAAGAACTCGAACTATCAAAAGTCGTTCCTCGACCGAGACATTTTGCTCATCACTCGATTCTTCGGAGCTTAAGGTCGGTGGTTCATACTCATCCTCTTCTTCCTCAGATATATGATCTTTCTCGTCTGAAGAAGCTACGTCTTCCACTTCTTCTTCTTCTATTTTGATTTTTTAACTCAGTGTTCGCAAGAAAGTTTTAATAGTATCCAAATTCACAGCGACAGAATTATTCAATACCTTTCTTCTCCAAATGATGACGTTTCATCTGGTCCGGATATGATTCCAGATTCCACCTATCGTCTTAAAAAAGTGTCATTCACGCTTAACCTCTCCTCTTGAAAATCTTTTAGAGCTTTTTTTAAGGTCTAGAAAATTTCCTAGTTTGTGGGAAAAGTCTTTTATTACCCCTGTTTTCAAAATGGTGAAAAAATAGATAAAAAAAAATGGTGAAAAAATAGATATAAAAAACTAGATAGTCTGCGAAACCTTATCATTCTTTTCAAGGAATACACCTAATCTGTAATCAGCAACACGGATTTGTGCAAGCAAGATCGACGGCTACTAATCTTCTCTCATTTTACCATAAGTGCTCTAATTCACTCGAAAAGGGGTATAAATTAGACTGTATTTACAATGACTTCTCTAAGGCATTCAACCAACTTTTTCATACTACTATATTATTTTAGCTAAAAGCATTTGGATTACCACCAGTATTTATTGTTTGAATAAGTTCTTACTTAAAAAATAGGTCTCATCAAGTCAAATTTCGTAACTTCTTGCCAAATTCTTTCTTTCAATTGTCTGGTGTGCCACAAGGGAGTCCTTTGCTTTACATTATTGAAATAAATGATATGATTTCTTGCATATCATACCACAAGATTCTAATTTTTGCTGACGACATGAAGATTTTTAAATCTATTGAAAATTCATCAGATCGCAATTTATTACAAAAAGATATCAATAGTTTTGTTACGTAGTGTTCTAAAATCGGTCTTAGTCTGAACCCTTCCAAGTGTCAAGGTATTACGTTCTCACGCAAAAGGATTCCCTGCATTGCAAATTATTCAATATCTCAGCAATCATTATCGCAAGTTTCGAATTTCCGTGACCTTGGTGTTATTTTTAGTACTAACATCGAATTCAATGAATACATCAACCTCATAACAAGCAAAGCAAATTCAATGCTTGAGTTTATTAAGAGATGGGCAAAAGAATTTTACGACCCCTATGTTACACTTTCCTTATACAACTGTCATGTTCGTGGTGGCTCCTAGCCACGGTGGTATGCTGACCCTTGATGTTCACTTCATCACTTTTAGGGATAAGATCCTCATCCAGAAGTTCCATTGCTAGAAGGTGCCGCGGGCTGGGATGTCTTGGCTGGCCTATGATACTCCTTATTAGTGGCTTCGGGTGGTCGGTCATGTTTCGCAGACATCTACAGCTGGAGTCGATGAGGTACTAGTCAAGTTTTATTATTTTTGCTTCTTCTTCAGTTTAAGAGAGAATGTAATCTCACCGGTAGCGTTTAATTCTAGTCCGGTTCAATTTCTTAATTTTGTAAAATAATCCCTAAGTTTTTTGAGTCAAAGTTATTTAATGTGTTAAAACCTTGCTTTGATAATAACTCTACAAAAACCGGCCTTCATTCGAAGCTTAATTACTTCTCAATAACGAAATTAATTTCTGCCTGTTTTCCTCGTTTTCTTGTGAGTTCGCGCCATATTCATCAATATGCCAATTGGGACACGAAACAGATTGCAGCCAACTCATACAAGTTCACCAAGAGATGTAAACAATTCAAACGTCAACAATGCATATAATGCCGACAAACTATGGGACCGTATGCAGACACATCTACAGAAATGGGGAGATGATTTCAAGAAAGATCTACTGACCATGTTGGACACAAAACTCACAGCTTTAGAAGACAAAATCAAAAATCAGGTTGATGCTGTGAAGCGAGAAATGCAACAACAAATAAATACACTAACTGACAGCTGTAAGAGTATCGAATTGAATATCGACAAAATCGAAAGAGAAAAAATCAACTCAGATGTCATTATCTCCGGAGTTCCTGAAATGATAAATGAAAATCGGAGCGAGGTTTTTCAAAAGCTATGCACAACCATCACCTTATCACCACCCGCACTCCGTGAGGTTTTCAGAGCTAAAAAAAGTTCATCAACCCATCGTGGTACTGCACCCACAGACGCCTGCATTATACTGAAACTGACCAACAAGAATGATAAGCAAAATCTGTTAAAAGCCATTGCCATCTACCGCAAACAGAAAAACTCTCCGCGTAAGCTTCTGGCATAGGATTCAACCAGGGTTGGCCGAATAAACTACACTACATTTACTACATCATTTACTACGTGTAGTTAATTCAATAAACTACACGCTTTATTTACTACAATTTGTTACATTTGCTACATACACGTAGTTGACGTAGTTAATATAGAAAAAAAGAGAACAGTTCAAATTATGTCTGCTACATTATCTACATTTAACTACATTTAACTACATTTAACTACATTTAACTACATTTAACTACATTTAACTACATTTAACTACATTTAACTACATTTAACTACATTTAACTACATAAACTACATAAACTACGTAGCAGACGTAACAAATGTAGTTTTTTCCAAAAAGTGATATTTCGGCCAACTCTGGATTCAACTCTTAAAAAAGCTTTTATGTGAACGAAAGCTTAACAAAGTGCAACTACAACTTGCAACGGGAAGCTCTGAAGCTCAAACGACCGACGATCTCTCATCACAGCTACGCACACATACAATGGCCAACTCTACATCCGCACTGATCTCAACCGTCCATCAGTGCTTGTCCAATCTATAGATGATATTATAAATTTGATCGGGCCTGCTTTCGATGACGACAGAAACTCTTAGTAAGGTTACAACACAATTATTTATCTATTCACCTTATATTTTCTCTTTTTATTTGCTCTCTTTTTCTTTCTTTTTTTTTCTCTTTTTCAATTATTTTTGATTGTATTGTAAGAGATATTTCAATCCTTTTTTTTTCTGCGAGTTTCTTATTTAATTTCCAACGTATTTGTTCTCTGTTCAATCTTGTGTCAATTTGCCTAGTATTATTATTTTTTTTTTTTTTCTCTAACGTTGTCAACAGTATGACCGATAACTCGAGATGTGTTTTGAATATTATGTGCCACCGATACGAGGGCTAACATATCTGTCATATTAATGCACAAAGTCTGGTTCGATGAATTCAAGTTGTTGTTTGAAGGAAATCTTATTGACATAATTTGTGTATAGGAAACATGGTTTAGTCCCATTCTTAAAGATGATCTCTTTAGACTTAAAAATTTCAATTTATATCGCTCAGACCGTTCAAAGAGAATTGGAGGAGGTGTAGCAGTTTTCATTAGGAGGTCCATCCGTTCGAAAGTAGTTTTTGCTTCCCTAGCCGGATCTGCCTTAGACTACAGTTTTATAGAAATCCTCAGCGGCGATGATAAATGTATCTTAGGTACTATTTACATGTTACCGGCTATAGCTGACTATAAAACTATAGCTGATATTATAAATGAAATCAATAACCTATCTCCTAATATTATTGTGTGCGTTGACATGAATTTGAATCTTTTGAAAGCACAGATTAGTATTCCCTTTAAGGAATCCATGAACGCGCTAAACTTGCACTTTGTAAATCAAACTGACCCCACACATTTCATGCCCCAAAAAACACCGTCTCTCATAGATGTAATGCTTCTTAGTGATCCCAACTTACTCAAATTTTACAATCAGTTCCTGCTTTCTCCTATCATGATCTACTTTTTATTACACTGAATATAAACATCAACAACAAATATCAAACAGACGCTTTCCAATTCTACGATTTCCATAGCATTAATGCCCCATCCCTATTTGAAGAATTTCTCAGCCTAAATTGGTTTTCGATCTACCAAACTGGCGACCGAAATAAGCAATAAGTCGAAATTAAAAAAGAAAATATTAATTTTTTGCTCCTAAAGCATGTTCCTTTAAAAACTCGTGTTGTAAGAAATGTCTACTGTCAATGGATGTCCAGAAATATTCTTCAAGCCATAACAGTAAGAAATAGTCTATACCGTCGTTGGAAACGATTTGGCTGTGAAGACATGCTCGCCTAGTACAAAATCAATCGGAACAGAGTAACAATGTTAATTAGAGAAGCAAAGCTTGCCCATTTCTCTAATAAATTCGACTATAACCGCTCTGCCAAGCATCTATGGGATGAGATCCGGAAAATAGGTCTAGGAAAATCGTCTCCCTCTTCTTGCGAAACTGCAAATACTGAGGAGATTAACAAAAAATTTATAAATTCGGTTCCTGTGAGAACCAAAAGCTCTTCGCAACTAGAATTACAGTCTATTCGCGAAGATGCTTTCTCACTGTCCAATATTGATGTTTATAGAACATGTTCGGCAATTTTCTCAGTCAAATCTATGTGTATAGACAACATTCACCCTGTTTTCGTGAAAATACTTCTTCCCTATTTATGTTCTTATGTTACCCATTTGTTCAATACGATTTTAACGGCCTCTGTTAACTCAAACCTCTGGAGGTACGTCCGTGTGATACCAATTCCCAAAAAAGGCAGAAGCTCAGACTTTAGACCAATCTCTATTTTGTCCTTTCTTTCCAGAGCTTTTGAAACTTTTGTCTCAGCTCAAATAAGGCACTATGTTGAAAATGCTAACCTTATAACACCCTTTCAATCAGGTTTAAGATCAGAACATAGTTGCATAACAGCTCTTTTAAAAGTTTCAGACGATATCCGAACAGCAATCGATGATGATAAGATCACACTATTGGCTCTACTAGACTTCACGAAAGCATTTGACAAACTATGTAATAACTTCAACTTTAGTAACTCTTCAATTAAACTTATATTCTCGTATCTCTGTGACCGTTTCCAAGCAGTGTCATATAAAAATCGACTATCCTCGTTTCTTCATATCCACCTCAAGGTTCTATACTTGGTCCACTTTTGTTCTCAATGTTTACTAATGATCTTCCTCTTTGTTTATCTTATTGTCAATTTCACTTATATGCGGACGATATACAGCTATACCTTAATTTTCCCAGTGGCCTAGTTAATGATGCATTTGAAAAGATAAATCGAGACTTATCCGCTCTTTCCAAATGGTCTAGACTTAATCAAATTCAGATCAACCCAGACAAACCAAAGGCGATTGCCATATATAAACGTGTCCTTGATCCTACCATTTTTCCACCTATTATCCTGAATGGCACTAGGATAGGAATGGTAGAAAGCATAAAAAACTTAGGAGTTTCGTTTGACAGTAGTCTAAAATAGGGATGCTCATGGAAAAAAAACATCGATGTTTTATTCGATGTGATACATCGTAACCTTACATCGATGTTTGTCGATGTATCGCATAAAAACATCGATGTTTTCGATGTATCGATGTTTTTTGAACAAGCCTAACCCAAAAATACTACCAATTACGAAATGTGTGTTTTTAGGTTCGTTCGTTGAACTTTACCTAGGGTTGACCCAGGTTTTCTTGAGCCCCCTATGAGTTGTCAAAAAAAACCTAGGCTTTCCAGTTCTTAAAAACCCTAAGCAACAAAATCACCACACATACCTTTCATTTGACAGCCCTCAACTCGCCCCAGCAAAAACCGATGGCGAGAAGAGGGCAAAACCAGGTCAACCCTAGGCCTAAAAAACACACAGTTTGACATTCAAATGCTATGTGGTGACCCCGACCCTAGGGCTTCAACGAACAAACTTTTTATTTCTAGCGGTTGATTTTCCTCGCTCTTTTACATGAATTAATTCTTCAGACATGAATTAAACAGAATACTGAAAACTGAAATCGATTCGGTTAGGTACTGTGACTGTGAGTTGTGAGTTTCTATTGTACGATGCATTGATTTATTCAATATGGATCGAATAATAATGAAATACTCCATCCCACTGATACATAAATTGAAAGAGAAGAGAGCATGTGAAATAAACTATAACTGTAGATGGCACTTTGGGTGAGTCTTTTCAATGCTTCATTCGATACATCGAATAAAAAAACATCGATGTATCGGTAAACATCGAAAGGGTGCGAAACATCGCATTTATTCGATACATTGAATAGTAAACATCGATGTTTTCGACTAATCGATGTTTTTTGAGCAACCCTAGTCTAAAATGGAACTTGCACATAAACCAAATTGTTTACAAGATTTACGGGTCGTTAAGGGGCCTATCCTTAACCAGAAACTATTTACCTACAGAGGTTAAGCTAAGGCTAGTGAAGGCTCTTATCCTACCCTTAATAATGTATGGCTGTGAAATCTTTGCCAATTCTAAATGTGACTCTTTCCGAAGGCTAAATGTTGCTTTTAACTCAGCCACTCGATATATCTTTAATTTGCGGTGATTCGATCATGTATCCGAGCACTCCAAGAAAGTTTTGGAATGCAGTCTCAAAACTTTCTTGAATTACAGAACGCTCGTTCTTCTAATTAAAATAGTACGATCCAAGAAACCAGTGTATCTATATGACAAACTTCACTTTTCTCAATCAATTCGTAACTTAACTATAAGGCCTCCTATGTATTCTTGCCTCACTTCTCGTAGACAATTCTTCGTATGTACATGCTGTTAGTTTATGGAACGACCTTCCACTCGCAATAAGACGTAAGTCTGAACAGAAAGATTTTAATTTAATATTGTTTAAACATTTTGTTGAGATCCACGGATAATAAAAGCAAAACAGTTATGGAGAAAAAGATTTTATTTAATAATATAAAAAGACAACTTGAAGGAAGAAAGAAATAATTTTTAATGGAAAATATCCCTGACAATTTTTGTAAGAAAAAAAACAAAGTCTACTAGATTTAATTTAATTGGGAAAGTGCAAGTAGTTAAATGCAAAGAGTTTTTTAAATACATCTAACACCCGTCCACAATTTTACAATTTGATATTTTCGGAAAAAGACATTCCCAATCGCTTAAAACATTTTTTGTGAGCAGGTAAAGCCAAAGGTTTTGTTAGAGCATCTGCTGGCATGTCTTCGGTACCAATAAATTCAAGGCTTATTCTTTTATCAGCAACGGCTTCTTTGACAAAGTGGTATCTGATATCTAAGTGCTTGGTTCGCCCTTGGATACCCAAAATAGTTGCAATAGCCTGTGCACTTTTGTTGTCGGTAAAAATTGTCACTGGTCCTTGATGAAGTCCAAGTTCTTCAAGTAAATTTTGTAAGAATAATGCTTCTTTTGCAACAGAACTAAGATTCACATATTCGGCTTCCGTACTCGAAGTAGTCTCAATTTTCTGTTTCTTTGAAGCCCATAAAATTGTTCCTCCTCCGTAAATGAATGAAAATCCGCTCTGTGATTTTCGGTCATTGAAATTACTCGCCCAACTTGCATCAGCATATGCGTGTAACTTTTCTGACGTTTTCTTGTAAACAATTCCAATATTTTTTGAACCTTGTAAATAGCGGAGGACGTGCAGTGCTGCGCTCCAATGTTGTTGTCGAGGATGGTTATTGAATTGTGATAAAGCATTCACTGCATAGGCTATGTCGGGTCTACTAAAAGTTGAAAGGTGGAGCAAGCTTCCTATCAATTCGCGATATTTGGTGTTGTTGACTTCTTTTCTCTCTCCTTCGATTTTCGGGTCTTGTTCCAACTTCAGACCAGTTCGCATTGGTAATCGATCAGGTTTGCAATCCGTAAGTCCATATTTGTCTAACAAATTTTTAATGAATCCTTTCTGAGTAATAGAAAGAGTCTCATTAAGACGTTCGACTTCTAATCCAACACAGAGTTTAGGATGTCCAAGATCCTTTATGTCGAAACATTCAGATAAACGCTGCTTCATTAATTCAAACTCTTTGGAATCATTTGTTGCAACAATTAAATCATCCACGTAAACTGTGATTAGTGTTATTTGATCGTTTTTAAATTTGAAATATATACAATTGTCACATTTTGAAGCATTAAAACCAAGAGTTTTAAGAGTTGCATCCAACTTCAAGTTCCAAAGCCGTCCGCTCTGTTTCAATCCATAAATTCCCTTGTTTAATTTGCACACCTTATCGCCTTGTTCAAACCCTTCCGGCTGTTCCATAAAGATAAGAGTATCGATATCACCGTTTAGGTATGCTGATGAAACATCAAGGTGGTAAAGATTCAAACCATTCTCCACGGCGATTGCCATAGTCAATCGGATGGAACTAATATTTGCTACTGGTGAGTAGGTATCTTGATAGTCTACTCCTTGAATCTGGTCAAAACCTTTGGCAACAAGTCGTGCCTTTCGCTTTTCAATACTTCCATCTAGCCGGTATTTGGTTTTGAAAACCCATTTGGATTTTATTACTTTGCGGCCAATTGGTCTGTCAACCAAAGTCCAGGTGTTATTTTTCAATAATGAATTGAGTTCAGCTTGCATCGCATCTTGCCATTCACTTGCATCTTCCAAGCAAAAGATTTCTTTAATATTTTCAGGATCAGTGCGTATGTGTTTTGAGGTAACTTGCTGAACGATGTCATCTTCGAATTCGTTTACTTCTTGGTTCACAGTTGACAATGTCTGGTTGGATGTTTGTTTTTCATTGCGTTCAAGATGATCAAAAGTTTTTGAGTTATCTGGAAACGAGAAGGTATAAAAATTGCATGGTTTTAATTGGTTTTCTTTGGTGTTTTTTTCATTGTTGATAAATCTGATATCTCTACTTCTAATAATATTTCGCTTGTTCTTTATCCAAATTCTGTAAGCCTTAGACTCTTCCGCGTAACCAACTAAAACTCCTTCTTCAGATTTGCTTTCGAATTTGCCAAGGTTTGAGTCTTTTTTCAAAGTAAAAACTTTTGAACCAATTTCCTTCAAAAAAGATATATTCGGTTTATTTCCGCTCCACAGCTCTTCTGGTGTTACATCTCCATTTGGTTTCGTTGGACATCTGCTTCGTAAGAACGCTGAAGTATTAACTAATTCAGCCCACATAAATTCGGGAAGTCCGCTTTCGTCCATTAAACATCTTGCCATTTCGGTTAAAGTGCGGTTAGCCCTCTCGGCTAGACCATTTTGTTGCGGCGTGTGTGACACAGTTTTCTGGTGTAAAATTCCGCAATCTTCTACAAATTTTTGAAAGTCCTTACTGCAGTATTCTAGCCCGTTGTCCGTTCGGAGTGTCTTGAGTTTCTCCCCAGATTTAGTTTCAGCAAAAACCTTAAATCTCTTGAAGGCTTGAAGAGCTTCACATTTATTCGATACATTGAATAGTAAACATCGATGTTTTCGACTAATCGATGTTTTTTGAGCAACCCTAGTCTAAAATGGAACTTGCACATAAACCAAATTGTTTACAAGATTTACGGGTCGTTAAGGGGCCTATCCTTAACCAGAAACTATTTACCTACAGAGGTTAAGCTAAGGCTAGTGAAGGCTCTTATCCTACCCTTAATAATGTATGGCTGTGAAATCTTTGCCAATTCTAAATGTGACTCTTTCCGAAGGCTAAATGTTGCTTTTAACTCAGCCACTCGATATATCTTTAATTTGCGGAGATTCGATCATGTATCCGAGCACTCCAAGAAAGTTTTGGAATGCAGTCTCAAAACTTTCTTGAATTACAGAACGCTCGTTCTTCTAATTAAAATAGTACGATCCAAGAAACCAGTGTATCTATATGACAAACTTCACTTTTCTCAATCAATTCGTAACTTAACTATAAGGCCTCCTATGTATTCTTGCCTCACTTCTCGTAGACAATTCTTCGTATGTACATGCTGTTAGTTTATGGAACGACCTTCCACTCGCAATAAGACGTAAGTCTGAACAGAAAGATTTTAATTTAATATTGTTTAAACATTTTGCTGAGATCCACGGATAATAAAAGCAAAACAGTTATGGAGAAAAAGATTTTATTTAATAATATAAAAAGACAACTTGAAGGAAGAAAGAAATAATTTTTAATGGAAAATATCCCTGACAATTTTTGTAAGAAAAAAAAAAAAGTCTACTAGATTTAATTTAATTGGGAAAGTGCAAGTAGTTAAATGCAAAGAGTTTTTTAAATACATCTAACACCCGTCCACAATTTTACAATTTGATATTTTCGGAAAAAGACATTCCCAATCGCTTAAAACATTTTTTGTGAGCAGGTAAAGCCAAAGGTTTTGTTAGAGCATCTGATGGCATGTCTTCGGTACCAATAAATTCAAGGCTTATTCTTTTATCAGCAACGGCTTCTTTGACAAAGTGGTATCTGATATCTAAGTGCTTGGTTCGCCCTTGGATACCCAAAATAGTTGCAATAGCCTGTGCACTTTTGTTGTCGGTAAAAATTGTCACTGGTCCTTGATGAAGTCCAAGTTCTTCAAGTAAATTTTGTAAGAATAATGCTTCTTTTGCAACAGAACTAAGATTCACATATTCGGCTTCCGTACTCGAAGTAGTCTCAATTTTCTGTTTCTTTGAAGCCCATAAAATTGTTCCTCCTCCGTAAATGAATGAAAATCCGCTCTGTGATTTTCGGTCATTGAAATTACTCGCCCAACTTGCATCAGCATATGCGTGTAACTTTTCTGACGTTTTCTTGTAAACAATTCCAATATTTTTTGAACCTTGTAAATAGCGGAGGACGTGCAGTGCTGCGCTCCAATGTTGTTGTCGAGGATCGTTATTGAATTGTGATAAAGCATTCACTGCATAGGCTATGTCGGGTCTACTAAAAGTTGAAAGGTGGAGCAAGCTTCCTATCAATTCGCGATATTTGGTGTTGTTGACTTCTTTTCTCTCTCCTTCGATTTTCGGGTCTTGTTCCAACTTCAGACCAGTTCGCATTGGTAATCGATCAGGTTTGCAATCCGTAAGTCCATATTTGTCTAACAAATTTTTAATGAATCCTTTCTGAGTAATAGAAAGAGTCTCATTAAGACGTTCGACTTCTAATCCAACACAGAGTTTAGGATGTCCAAGATCCTTTATGTCGAAACATTCAGATAAACGCTGCTTCATTAATTCAAACTCTTTGGAATCATTTGTTGCAACAATTAAATCATCCACGTAAACTGTGATTAGTGTTATTTGATCGTTTTTAAATTTGAAATATATACAATTGTCACATTTTGAAGCATTAAAACCAAGAGTTTTAAGAGTTGCATCCAACTTCAAGTTCCAAAGCCGTCCGCTCTGTTTCAATCCATAAATTCCCTTGTTTAATTTGCACACCTTATCGCCTTGTTCAAACCCTTCCGGCTGTTCCATAAAGATAAGAGTATCGATATCACCGTTTAGGTATGCTGATGAAACATCAAGGTGGTAAAGATTCAAACCATTCTCCACGGCGATTGCCATAGTCAATCGGATGGAACTAATATTTGCTACTGGTGAGTAGGTATCTTGATAGTCTACTCCTTGAATCTGGTCAAAACCTTTGGCAACAAGTCGTGCCTTTCGCTTTTCAATACTTCCATCTAGCCGGTATTTGGTTTTGAAAACCCATTTGGATTTTATTACTTTGCGGCCAATTGGTCTGTCAACCAAAGTCCAGGTGTTATTTTTCAATAATGAATTGAGTTCAGCTTGCATCGCATCTTGCCATTCACTTGCATCTTCCAAGCAAAAGATTTCTTTAATATTTTCAGGATCAGTGCGTATGTGTTTTGAGGTAACTTGCTGAACGATGTTTACTTCTTGGTTCACAGTTGACAATGTCTGGTTGGATGTTTGTTTTTCATTGCGTTCAAGATGATCAAAAGTTTTTGAGTTATCTGGAAACGAGAAGGTATAAAAATTGCATGGTTTTAATTGGTTTTCTTTGGTGTTTTTTTCATTGTTGATAAATCTGATATCTCTACTTCTAATAATATTTCGCTTGTTCTTTATCCAAATTCTGTAAGCCTTAGACTCTTCCGCGTAACCAACTAAAACTCCTTCTTCAGATTTGCTTTCGAATTTGCCAAGGTTTGAGTCTTTTTTCAAAGTAAAAACTTTTGAACCAATTTCCTTCAAAAAAGATATATTCGGTTTATTTCCGCTCCACAGCTCTTCTGGTGTTACATCTCCATTTGGTTTCGTTGGACATCTGCTTCGTAAGAACGCTGAAGTATTAACTAATTCAGCCCACATAAATTCGGGAAGTCCGCTTTCGTCCATTAAACATCTTGCCAATTCGGTTAAAGTGCGGTTAGCCCTCTCGGCTAGACCATTTTGTTGCGGCGTGTGTGACACAGTTTTCTGGTGTAAAATTCCGCAATCTTCTACAAATTTTTGAAAGTCCTTACTGCAGTATTCTAGCCCGTTGTCCGTTCGGAGTGTCTTGAGTTTCTCCCCAGATTTAGTTTCAGCAAAAACCTTAAATCTCTTGAAGGCTTGAAGAGCTTCACTCTTCCTTTTTAAAAAATAAACAAAAATTTTTCGTGAAAAATCGTCTATGAACATTATAAAATATTTTGCTTTTCCAATGGATTCTGTCCGCATCGGCCCACATATGTCGGAGTGGACAAGTTCCAAGCGATGCGATGTTTTCTTTTCGTTGTTGCTGGTAGGAAACGCTGTTTGAGTTTGCTTAGCTCGAATGCAAATTGTACAACTGTCACTGTCACCTTTAAATTTATCGGGTAATCCACGAACCATTTTCTTTTCCATAAGCTGTCTCAAAGATACTAAATTTATGTGTCCTAACTTCTTATGCTAAGACATTAAGGATCCATAATTTGTTCTAGATTTTCCTGTTGTATCTATACTCACTTGTGCCTTTTCATTTGACTCTATATAGTACAAACCGTTTCGTTTCACGGCTCTCATAATTAAGTCATCCTGACCATCGAAAATTTTAGCTCCAGCCCCTTCAAAAATCACCTTATATCCATGATCCGTGGCCTTACTAATCGAAATGAGATTGTCCGTTAGTTTTGGAACTAACAAGGTATTGTACAGGTACATTGGCTCCTTTGAGTTCTTACAATTGATGTTAGATTTTACAGTCCCTGTTCCTTCAACATTTATAACGTGGTTATAAATTCGAAGATGCTGTACGTTCCTGTACGATGAAACCATGCTGTTGTTCTTGACCATTCTGAGTAAGTCTTGTATGATCGGCTTTAGTCCAGCAATCCTTAGCCATATGACCTCGCTTGCCACATTTTCTGCAAGTATAAGGAAAATTATTATTTTCGGTTTTTGCCTTAAATTGAGGTTTCTTGTGATGCTTTTGTGAAGGGAAAAACCTGGCACTGAGTACATTGTTACTCGAAAAATCTTTCTTTCTGTCCCCTACTTCAAGTAATCTTGTGCAAACAGTCGAAACATCTGGATATTCGCTTTGAAAGTCAAACGCAGATCTTATGTCTCTGTAGTCATCCGATAATCCATCGAGAAGAACTACAACTAGTAGGTCATCGTCCAATTTGGCACCCAACTCCTTTAATCTATTGGTTATTGCTTTGAATTCACGAACATATTCAGAAACTGATTGTCCTGCAGCCATTTGCAGATTTGTGAATTTACGAAATTCTTCAGTCTTCTGTCGAGGTCCTTTTTTGTCGTAACTTTCCAACAAGAAATTCCAGATCTCCTTCGATGTTCTTAAATTCGCTGCCAAAGCAACAATATGTGGTTCCATTGCCAAAAGAAGCTCTGCACGAGCATCCAAATCTTTTTCATCCCATTGTTGTTGTTCCACTGCAGTTGACAGTCTTGTGATTTCACCCTTTACGTATTGGAGAAACCTTCCTCGGTGAAGTATGGCTTCCATCTGTGCCTTCCATGTTATGAAATTTTCTCCATTCAAAAGAGGAATCCGACCATGCACATTTGAGCTAGTCATAGTGAGGCAAAAATTATTTACTATCCAATAAAATTTATATCAAAGCTTAATTGCAGTTAATGTTATGGACTGGGCCCATAACCTGTTGAGATCCATGGATAATAAAAGCAAAACAGTTATGGAGAAAAAGATTTTATTTAATAATATAAAAAGACAACTTGAAGGAAGAAAGAAATAATTTTTAATGGAAAATATCCCTGACAATTTTTGTAAGAAAAAAAAACAAAGTCTACTAGATTTAATTTAATTGGGAAAGTGCAAGTAGTTAAATGCAAAGTGTTTTTTAAATACATCTAACACATTTGCAGAATGAAAATTGATATGTCTCGTTCAATAATATCTCTAAATTGTTATATACGTATAAATATATTCTTTTTTTCTCTCTTTTTAGTGTTTTTTTTCCACTCTTGTAATTTTCGTTTTTTTATTTTTTTTTTACTTAAAAAATGAAATGAAATTCTTCGTAGAGTCTCCTGTTGCTAACGTGATGACTTGCTCATTCACCATCACACACTTTTTGTAAAATGAAACAAACAAACGGCAGTTTTTAAGACTGCAACCGAAATTTCATACTAAGAGATACCGAGTTAGCAACTCAAAATTTCGAAAAAAACACATTGTTAGGTACACACGTTTTTAACGCTGGCAGCATTCTCTTTCTCACCCTCGACTACTACTCGGTATGTCTCCCTCAAAACAAACAGTCTCAACCAGAGTATATCTAACAATGAGTAGGGACACTCTACACGTGTTTCTTATCAGTTCGCATTTTATAGTTACACAGCCACGAGAAGTATCGATGGTCATAAGATGTGTTGAAGTAGAAAAGAGAAAAAAGAGAATCAGATTGTCATACTTTTGTAACATAGGGTGATCCGGCAAAAAAATCATACGCATACATTTTTTGAAAACATTTGTATTTAAGTTTCATAACATAAGATAATAAACTTATTATAGTATAAAAGTATCACATGTGTGTAACACTAAGGTATTTTTGTTTGTTGCTTGATTTCTTCGTGTTAATGTTAAAGGACTTAAGAATATGGTAAACTCGTACTCGTATATAAAACTTTATAATAAATTCTTTGCTTTAATTTTTACAACAATTGTAATTGAATTCATTATTTTGTTCTCCTAAAAAATGAAACACAATAAGTTCATCAAAGTAACGAAAGAAATTAATTGGTATTGTAACGTGCGCTTAGTTCGCAATAATAATACTTTACCTTTTCAATTTCATTTCAATTTCATTTTACCACTTTTATTCGATCTCTACTTTATTCGATTTCAACACTACCAATAATCACATTAACTTACTCTTTACATTATCACTCTATAATCAAAACTGACATCTGGTTGCCTCGGCGGCCAATTTATATCGAATGATATTACATCTAGAACTTCCCAGTAATTTCCACACGGTCTCCATACTCCAGTATTTTTTGCGGTCAAACATTTCCCCTCCTGGTATATTTCTACACTTACACTAGTGTTGCAGCTTGTGTTTTCGGTTGAACGTTTTCGATTAGGAAATTGGTATTAAATGTTGGGTTTGCATTACAGTATGTAAGTAATTGAGATTTCAATAAAATCTAATATCGCTCATTTGTTCTTATGTTGACACAAGCCATTAATGCTATGAACACCAAGAGATCAGATTTAATAAATTTATTTATAGGCATTTACATATCGCACATCCGGTGGAACAACGACGTGAATGTGCCAAAGTTTTCAAAAAGGTACTATGTACTTTTCAATAAAGTACTGATGCAAAAGCAAATATTTTTTATGTCGTTAAACGGTTTTCAATTGAATGTTCATTTATGAAATTGCGTTTTCTGGAGAATTGAGTAAGTCGTTGTTCCACCTGAGATGCGTTACATCAAAAATTTGGAATTTTGAGTTTCAGTTTTGCAGTGAATGAGCGGTTAAAAAAAGAAAAATTTTGCTTACCTCTCTTCGTTGTTTGGTAGTGTGAAATAATTAACTGCAGCACTTTTCACTTCCTCACGACCGCATACTAAGCACTTGAGATAGTGTTCACCAATTTTAACTTCAACTTTCTTTCACAGCACCTCAACTTTCAATATTCTTATGCACAAGACACCCTGTTCTTTAAAAGAACGTCCGGGAGCGCTTTTAAAACTACGTTATGAAAAAATGTAAACATAGACTGCTATTATACGGTGAAATTTGTTGCACGAAACTGTTCGAACACCATAAGAGCAAAAGAGAACGAAAGTTCGAAAAACAGAGATGGACAATGTGCTACCGTGTGTCGCATGGGTTATGGTTTCGTGAAACAGCTTTGACGTTTCTCTTTTTGGGCGCGTTCGAGAACCTATCGGATAGCCTATCTCGGATAGCCGTATCTTGGATACCGTTTTGAACGATCCAGATATCTTTTTCCAGATTGCTGCCGACAACAGCTGTGAAATATTAAAATTCGACTTTTGAGAATAGAAAAACATTCAAAATATCATTGCTAGACGATTACAACTTATTTTTTTTCAATTTCCCATCCGTTTTAAAAGACTCTTATGCTGAAATAAATGCACACCAAAACAAAAAATCAACATGAAAAGAAATAAAAATAAATTTTCTATCAGCTGATCACTTGATTAGAAAGGTATACCAAAAATACTCGGATACCTTTAGAAAGCTTTTTAGTTGAAATGGGTGTGTGACTCTGTTAAAAGTTTAACACGTAAACAACAACAACAAGCTATCCGGATACGATTCTCGAACGCCCCCTTTGTCTTTGTTCGTGTTTTTGTTTATTCTGTTTCATTTATTTCAATAATAAGTAAAAATACTAATAATAATGACTTTTTTGTTTTTCAATTGCCAATAGAAGAGGTTTTGAAGCAACCAGACACTAGTAGATAACTATTTTTTCCCAAAAATAAAATCACCGAAAAATATAAAGAGAAATGTGAAACTAGTTTCATGAAACTGGATTTCATCGTGTAATAACACTTGCGACACGGGATGACAGAACAAAGAAGAATTCGAAGTAGTTTCGTGCAACAAATTTCACCGTATAATAGCAGTCATACTTGGGCCCAGTGCCCCTGTTCTGTAACTATCGCCTCGATAAAAGTAGGCGATAAACGGTGGAAAATGGAACGAAATCCTACTAAATTCATAGAATTTCGTTCTATTTTCCACCGTTTATCGCCAAGGCGATAGCTACAGAACAGGGGCACAGGGCGTAACCCTATGACTGCTATTATCCGGTGAAATTTGTTGCACGAAACTACTTCGAATTTCTTCTTCGTTCCGTCATCCCGTGTCGCAAGTGTTATTACACGATGAAATCCAGTTTCATGAAACTAGTTTCACATTTCTCTTTATTTTTCATTCGGTGATTTTATTTTTGGGGAAAAATAGTTATCTAGCAGTGCCTGGTTGCTTCAAAACCTCTTTTATTGGCAATTGAAAAACAAAAAAGTCATTATTATTAGTATTATTTCTTATTTTTGAACCAAATGAAACAGAATAAAAAAAAACACGAACAAAGACAAAGGGGCGTTCGAGAATCGTATCCGGATAGCTTGTTGTTGTTGTTTACGTGTTAAACTTTTTGCAGAGTCACACACCCATTTCAACTAAGAAGCTATGTTGTTGTTGCTATGTTGAATGTTTTTCTATTTTCAAAAGTCGAATTTTAATATTTCACAGCTGTTTTTAATATCTTTGCAATCTGGAAAAAGATATCTGGATCGTTCAAAAAGGTATCCAAGATACGGCTATCCGAGATAGGCTATCCGATAGGTTCTCGAACGCGCCCAAAAAGAGAAACATCAAAGCTGTTTCACGAAACCATAACCCATGCGACACACGGTAGCACATTGTCCATCTCTGTTTTTCGAACTTTCGTTCTCTTTTGCACTAATGGTGTTCGAACAGTTTCGTGCATTAAATTTCACCGTATAATAGCAGTCTATGAGGCTGTTGCGCTCATGTCATGAGCATTTTGTGGTATTTGAGTTACTTTTTTTTTTTGCTTTGTTTTTGGATGGCATTTTGATAGATCTAAACGAAGATTAGTTTTTTTTTTTTTTCATTTCTAGCATTAATAAGTATTCTGGTCTTATGTTTTGTAAAAAACAGAGTAGGTACTGCGAAAAATTAAATGAAAAAAAGCATTTGCTGTGGAACATATTTTTTGTTAAATTTTTTTTAGAAATTGTGTATAATGTAAGTGATATGCTTGATGTATGAAAGCGTAATTAAATATCAAATTAAAGCTTACCAAATAAGGATTAAAGTGGTGCAAAAAAAAGTATAGGTCATTACTGATTTTTTCGAGATATTGGTTGACAAACGTCAACGAAAGTGTTTCTATTCAAACAACTTTAAGGTGTGTCTTTTCGAAATATAAGGCATTTCAAAAAATGTATTTTATATGAAATGAAAGATATTTTTATGATCTTTCATATGATACCTAAATCATTGTCCTACGTCCTACGTGCTATACTTTTCGAGATATACGCAATATTTGCAGAAATGTCAGATTTTTCCCATTTTCGGCGCTCAACTTCAAGTCTAATTATCTCAAAATCACCAAGACCGAATTCAAAAACATTTGACAGACTGATTAGGCTGAACGTAGGATTTTATTTGGTACTAGTCTCATAGGTGTACGCCCTGGGCCCAGGCTCCATAGAAATATGCACCATCTCCTTTCTGTGTATGCCTAATTACACTTTAATATGGGTCTATGAAATAACTCCCACGAAATAAGTCCCACTTTTAAAAACGAAATAAGTCCCACCAAAAATTGCTTAAAAAAATTAAATAACTCCCACGAAATAAGTCCCACTTTTGAAAACGAAATAAGTCCCACCAAAATGAAATGATTTAAAAATTTACTTGAAATGAAATAACTCCCACTCAAAATGAAATAACCCCCCCTTGAATAATATATTTCTTAAATGAATTAAGTCCCACTTTCATAAACGAAATAAGTCCCACTTTTTCATTGTTTAATGCGATTTCAAATAAGAAGTATTTGGCTCTTCGAAAAAAACACACGTCGAATAACATGAATAATCAAAGCAGAGGAATAATAAAGAAAAATCGTATACAAGCAAGAAGAGCCATGAGAGATAAGGACAAAAAATTATGGCTGTCCCTTTTACGAAATATTGGACATTTCGTAAAAGGGACAACCATAACTTTTTGCATAAGAAAAAATATAAATTTAGGGGTATGAAATAACTCCCACTTTACAAAACGAATTTATTCCCACTCAAAACGAAATAAGTCCCACTTAAAATAAAAACGCGTAACGAAATAAGTCCCACCAATTGACGAAATAAGTCCCACTTTTAAAAACGAAATAACTCCCACTTTCAAAATAGCAATTTTTGGTGGGACTTATTTCGTTTTTAAAAGTGGGACTTATTTCGTGGGAGTTATTTCATAGACCCCTTTAATATGACCAGCACCTATTAAATAAGTACCTCAGAGGTAGAAAAGTCTGTACTTTGCTAATTGTGTTGTTTATGTATTTCTTAGAGAACCAGATTAAAATTCAAATCATATAAATCATACCTACCATTGAAAAACTCATTAAAAAGCATATTACGAAAGTAAAAACCCGAACGTAATAAAACAATTGAGTGTCATAAAAAAAATTTGATCTGGTCACCCAAGCTATTAAGCAACACGATGCACGACAAAACCATATACACACGCACGATCATTTGGGAGCGCCTTTAAAAATGCATTCATAAAAAACTCCAGATCGCGTATCTTACAATGGAAGTTTATTGGTATTGCCCTGGGAAAACCTATTGTGTATCCTTCGAACATTTGGGATTGTCCGAAAGAATTACTATTCATAGTTTTGACCTGCTTCTACTCATTGCTTTTTCTTTATTTTTTTGCTTTTCATTGTCGAATGAAGTAGTAGGCGTTGCATTTGTGTAGATAGTGTCCCTACTCATTATTAGATATACTCTAGTCTCAACTCTCAACCGTCCCTATTCCTACTCATTTACTTTTCTCAAAGACTAAAAATGATATCTTTCCGTTGCAAATTTTCCGTCATACTTTTTTGAATAAAATTTATTGTTTGGAAGAAAAAATTTACGAAAGAGAAATTTTCCCTCACTGTCTTATTAAAGAAGGTTTTACAAAAAAACATATTATGATTTTACATTTTTGAGCATAATTTTATATTCTTTTATCTGTTGCAGCTATTGGAGTTAGTCTTGCTTGGATTGTACTATCCTGCTGCTGGGGTCTTGCTGATTCAGCCAATAAGGTGTTATCATACCCTGCCCTTCTGCCTTTGAGCCGCTTAACATATTGCACATATCTAGTTCATCCGGTGATAATGCTGTTGACATCATATCAGATGGAAGGAACTGTACATTTGAATAATTTTTTGATTTGGATTATATTTTTAGGTAATACAGCTATTTCGTTTGGAGCAGCGTTTTTTGTTTCGGTGTTGTTTGAAGCACCAGCGGTGCGGTTGTTGAAATTATTCTTCAAAATGTGAGATAACCTTAAAAACTAGTTCATGGCTTTTAACTTCAAAAATGTTTCTGTTTCAGTATGTGAATTTTTAACATAGTAAATAAAGATATTATATGAAACAAGCTTTGTTATGTCTTAATACAGTATTTAAAAATCTTGAAACCGAAAAACGAACTGTTTGAGTTGGATAATGAATAAACAACATTGCCCGGTCGTCCATTTTCAAAAATAGTCAAATTGTTACAACCGGCGTAAATTTTTATATTTTTACACACTATCGGTACAGATGCAAAAGCACGAAACGAAACTATTAGTATAAGAACTACAAACAAAATCTCTATACGTGGTGGAACTGTTTAGCTTTGTTATTAAAAAACTTGGTGCTGATGAATTCTGCTAGACTGGACATAAAATAAAAAAAAACTGAGTTTCTCATAATGATTAGTTTTTGCTTTGGAAATTTTACTAACAATAATGAAATTTTGTTGGACATGGTCAAACCATAAGAAACAAAAAAAAAAAAACAGTAGAAAGATTGGTTCTTTCCCAGACCATCCGAGTTGAAGAAGTTTCCAATTTCATGCGTAATGAACTAAAAAAAAACAACTTCCAATTCAGCTAAAATTTTTGGCCCAAAACGTGATGCTAGAAATCTAAATTCAACTTTCTATAAGAGAAAAAGATATTCAGAAATCATTTAAAAGAAAAATGGGTGTTATCTATCTGTTATGGGCACCTGACGCAGATACTGAATCCCCACTACAGGGATTATTTATTTAAAAAAAAATCATGCTTTAATGCTTCTCAGGGATACTGGTTTTTGTTATTGGAGACAAAACCTCGTTAGCTTTATTTGAACCGATAAAGTTAGCGTTTTTGAAGTTTTGTTTGGGAACCGTTTGATACTTAATGGTGAAGTGCAACCTCAACGATCGCGGTTGCTGTTAGCGCTTTCATACTCTTCGTTTCGAGATGTGTTGAGAACCTTTTTCTGTGGCGTCAACGGGTATTTTGCTATCGATAGGACTGGAGTGTTTTGAAGCGAGTTGAGGTAGTGCGAGTAGTGCGGTGAAGGAAAAGTAGCGCCGTTTGTTTTACTGGCTCCAAAACACTTATGCTAATCATCTTTTTTTAAATCTTTCTTGACGACTACCAACATCAGATGAACTGACTGTGGCATTTCTATTTTATTAACAACCTATTTCACTGCCTTGGGCTGTTTTCAACCCGAAAACCCTAAATAATACATAAGTTAATATAAATAGTGAAGAAAGAGAGATATTCTAGAAGTAATTACACACCGCATCATATTGCTGTTTTTGGTTAACTAGGCAAAATGAAAACTGAAATGTCAAAATAAAAAAAGACAAGGACAGAAGGGATTCCTGTGGCGGCATTGGCACTTCTGTCACGCCTCTTCTGGATTCATCGCGCAACCAAACGCTCGAAGCGCTAACTACAAATCGGAAGATCAAACACGCTCCCACACACACACGAACACACAAACAGAAACAGTTTCACAAATATATACTTTTGGACGCTACAGCTAAGGTGGCAAAACAACACAAGTTTTCTTTTCTTTTTCTTGCGACAAGACTGATTGGTTTTTAGTGCGCGTTCCATTGTCAAATGTTTTGGAACTTTATCAATAAATATAATTTATTTAAATGTTTTAACCACGAGATTTTAATTTAGAGTTCAGAAGTAGAATAGTTCTACAATTGGTGACCCCGACGTGATTTTGATCACACATAGCGTATATTTTTCTTAAAACGAATAAACATCGACCGTGAAAAACGACGCCATACCAGCAGCCACTTTTTTCTCTCAAAAAAGGATTTTTTGCGCGTTTCTTCCTCCAGCAAAATCTCCATGGTATTTCCTAGATCTTCTATCAACGAAGACTTAAACAAAAGCCTGATCGACATGGAAGATCCTCCGCGTGGTAATGGTGCTACAGACGGACCCTCGATCATTTCTGGCAGGACTTCTGACAACAGTAACAACATCAACAAAAATAACGGGAGACTTCAAGGCAAAAACGCTTTGCCAGCACTCCAATGTTACTCAGGTGACAATAACCTTGCTAATCTTAATTTTCCTCTTGGTCATGCATATGCTGTTCACCTAAATTTGCCGCAGTTTACCACTGAAGAATGTGAGATGTGGTTTGTGATTGCGGAAGCGGATTTTTTGGCAAATGGTATTACCAGTGATAACCAAGCCAGATCCTGAAATCACTACCAATCAAGGTTACTAAGCAACTCTGGGACATTATCGGTCGTCCATTAGCACAAAACAAATACGATTCCTTGAAAGATGCAATCTTGAATCGTTTTCCTAACACTCGACAAGTGAAACTCCGCAAACTTCTCAAAGATCTGTGACTCGATGGCAAAAAACCTTCACAACTCCTGAGAGAGATGCGTGAGCTGGCTCAGGACACAATTGCTGATAAGGTCCTGCATGAGCTCTGGATCGCTCAACTACCAGCTCAGGTACGTCCTTACTTGCTTATGTCAGTCGATTTGAACAACTTAACCGCTCTAGCCGAGCTTGCAGATCGATTCGTGCAAAACGCCCCCAACAACTCGATCTTCTCAGTCAACAACAACTGCACAGTTCCTCAAACACTCTCTGGAAGCAAAACTGAACGTGCATTTTGCTTGAAGTTCAACTCACACTCAAAACTCTACAGCAAGAAGTCGGTAATATTCTTCAACGAATCCAGTTCCAACAACTGCATCAACAACAGCATATCTTACATCTGTCTCAACAGCAATTCACCCAAATGTTGCAGCAGCAACCTCATACTCAGCATGTCTCACGGCAGCACCAGAATCCTCGAGGTAATTACACCAGAAACAGATCGGCCACTCCTTACCGCAATGGTTACTGTTATTACCACAACAAGTGGGGTAATAATGCTCGTCATTGCACGAAACCTTGCAAATTTTCTCCACTTTCCACTGATGACCAGGGAAACTAACTCTGCTGTCACTGGTAGGGGAAATCCATGACAGCTCCAGCAAAATTTCCGCTCAGGAACTCAAACTACACATTTATGACTTCTCAACCCATCAGAACTTCCTAATAGACTCAGGATCAGTCGTTTCAATCATACCGCTCAAATCTTCAGTAAAAACTCGAAACAGATTCTCTTAAACTCTACGCCGCTAATGCCTCAGCCATCAGCACTTATGGCAGCAAAATTGTCCATGTGAATTTGAATATGCGCAGAGATTTTGTTTGGTCTTTTATTATCGCAGATGTACAGATTCCCATAATTGGTGCTGATTTCCTCACTCACTTCAATCTCCTCATTGATCTCAAAAACCAACGCCTCATTGATCCTCTTACATCTCTTTCAATCAAAGGAGAGACAATTCACACTCGCACCTACAATGTTTCGACTGTTGACTCAACTCTGGCACAACCATATGCAGACTTGCTCAATAGTTTCATCGAAATTACTAAACCTGTCACCAAACCAAGTTTCACCAACATGAAACATGCTCATCGGATCATCACCAAAGGCCCACCAGTCTCAATACGTCCCTACAAACTCGCCGGTGAAAAAGCTGTGTCTGCAAAAAAACAAATCTCCGACAACGGAATAATTCGACCTTCTAGCAGTTCCTACGCCAGCCCAATACACATGGTCCGGAAGAAGGATAACACCTGGAGACTCTGCGGAGATTATCGTCATCTCAACGTGAGAACCGAACCTCACATGTACTCACCACCGTGGATACAAGAGCTTTTCTGGCGCTTACATGGTGCCCGCTTTTTTACCAAATTTGACTTGAACAGAGCATATCAACAGCTACCCGTGCATGAGGACGACATCCACAAAACTGCAATTATCGTACCATGGGGATTGTACAAGTTCTTATTCATGCCATTCGGGCTAAGAAATGCGACACAAACTTTCCAAAGATTCATGGACATGATATTCAGAGATCTTGACTTCGTTTTTGTATATATTGATGACATTCTCATAATGTCAAAGGATGAAGTAGAACACCTAAAACACCTGTAAATTGTCTTTGAATGTCTTCAACGCTACTCACTCAATCTCAACATCAGCAAATGTGTCTTCGGCCAAACTCAAATAAACTTCTTAGGTTATCATATAACCGCGCAGGGATATTCTCCCATCACAGAATGAGTTGAGGCCATCATCAACTATACTAAACCTAACACTGTCGAGGAACTTAGACGTTTTCTGGGAATAATTAGTTTTTACAGAACTTGCATACCACTAGCAGCACATTCTCAGCTTCCACTCTACAGTTTCATTAAGCATTCCTTCAGAAAAGACAAAACTCCAATTCCCTGGACCGTTGAGACTGAGAAAGCATTTGAAGAATGCAAAAGCAAGCTAGCTGATCTCTCTCTTTGCCTACCCATCTCCAGATGCACCAATGATTCTTACCAGAAACTTCGTCATTCACACTGACCACAAGCTAGTTCAAGCAAAAGCTAAACAAGGCTTCTGATCGTCAACTTCGGCAGCTGGATTTCATCTCCACTTTCTCCACAGACACGTTCGTCAAAGGTGATGACAACATCGTCGCGGAAGCTCTTTCTCGCATCTACGCCATCAAGATGCCCACTGAATTGAGTCCTGAAAAAATGTTCTGTGACATCACCACGGGTACAGTCAAGCCCTACATACCAGTCAATCTGAGAAAACCGGCTTTCAACATCATTCATAGCCCCGCCGATCCGAGTGGCAGAACCACGTCGAAACTACTCAGAGAAAAATTTGTCTGGCCCGGAATTCGCAAAGACACAGTCCAATGGTCCCGATAATGTCTCGCCTGTCAACAATGCAAGGTTCACCGTCATACCAAAGTCCAACCTAACCATATCGCAGTTTTTGATTCCAGGTTCAATCACATACATGTGGATATCATCCACCTACTTAATGTTCGTGGTTACCAATACTGCCCAACCACGATCGATCGTTTCTCTAGGTGGCCTGAAGCAGTTCCTATGCAAAACATGACTGCAGATACTGTTGCTAACGAATTTTTCAACCACTGGATCTCTTGCTTCGGCTCATCGATAACCATCACCTCAGATCAAGGTACGCAATTTGAGTCCTCTCTTTTCCAGGCTCTTACTCATCTCGTTGGCACGCAAAAAATTATTAGCATACCATCCGCAGTCCAACGGGATCGTTGAACGTATGCACAGGACATTGAAAGCGGTTTTAATGTGTTCACCAAAAGCCTGGCTAGATATACTACCTACGGTACTACTTGGCCTTATGACATCGCTCAAAGAAGATCTCCAGGCCAGTCCAGCTGAAATACTATATGGTACGTGCTTACGAATTCCCGGAGAATTTTTTGTTTCAGCAGATCTCTCATCGGACCCTAAGAACTTCCTCGAGAAACATCGCGAATATATGCCCGGCATTCGTCCAACCCAGACGGCTCATCACACGAAGGCCAGAGTTTTCATCCTGAAGGATTTAAGTACATGTTCACACGTCTTCACCAAGGCCCTTATCCTGTCGTCAACCGAGTCTCTGATCGTCTTTTCAACATCAACATCGATGGCCAAGAAAAACTGGTTTCAGTCGACCGACTCAAGCCCTGCTACATCAGCAAAAACGACGAACTACTCGCTCAGGATGACACCTCGTCAGCCACACAACAGATGCAACCACATCATTGGGGTTTCTCTCTGGATCCACCTTAACGCACCTACGTCCTTACCGAGACTTTCAAACAACCCACCAAAAGTCACTTGGAGGGGAGTAGTTGTGGCGGCATTGGCACTTCTGTCACGCCTCTTCTGGATTCATCGCGCAACCAAGCGCTCGAAGCGCTAACTACAAATCGGAAGATCAAACACTCTCCCACACACATACGAACACACAAACAGAATAGTTTCACAAATATTTACTTTTGGACGATACAGCTATGGTGGCAAAACAACGCTAGTTTTCTTTTTCTTTTTCTTGCGACAAGAATGATTGGTTTTTAGTGCGCGTTTCATTGTCAAATGTTTTGGAACTTTATCAATAAATATAATTTATTTAAGTGTTTAAACCACGAGATTTTTATTTATAGTTCAGAAGTAGAATAGTTCTACATTCCAGTGACGGGATGGCCCTCTAGGCAGAGATGTGAATTATTTGAAATACATGTATTTGAAATGCCAATACAAAATGCAAAATACCTATTTCTATTTTGTATTTAAATACTTTTTTTCTAAACGTATTTTGTATTTTATTTAAAATGCTTTTTTAAACATATTTAGTATTTATAAAATACAAAATAGTTTTGTTACATTTCTAATTCATTTTTCCAAATTTTCATTCTTAAATCCAAGACCACTTTATTTATGAACGCACCTGATCGTGATTGTAGTTTTGTCATTGTCAACTAGAACAATAATGCTTAGAGCAGAGTTGTAAAGAAGAAAAAAATGTAATGCATGATAATATTGACGATCGAGATGACGATAATGTGTTAACCCTAAAACCATTTTCGGAGTCATTTGAAGAATTCGAAGAGTTGCAACTGCCTAATCATGAAAAGTGTGCCACACACACATTACATTTAATAGCTTCACAAGATATAGATAAGGCTAGATCCCAGAGTAATTCGTACAAAAGAATTTATGGTACAGCTATGGCAAAATGTCGAGCAGTTTGGAATCTGTGTTCATGGTCTCCTAAAGCCTGTGAAATATATTTAGAATCAACTGGAAAATCCTCTACTTTTCCATGTCCTACAAGATGGAATTCATACTATAATTGCATTCAAGACCTATTAGCAGTAAAGGATACCCTAAATGAAACTTTAAAGAAACTAGGATTGGCCATTTTTAAAGAAATTGAAATTCAATTTCTTTTTGAATATGTAAGCTGTTCAAAGCCTATTGCTGATGGCATCAGAAGTTTAGAAGGGGACAAAGATACTTACTATGGATGTCTTATACCAGAACTGATGAGAGTGCAAAGAATTTTAAGCAGTTTGAAAATGGATAACCTTACATATTGTGATGTATTGATAGATGTTATTAAGGAAAGTCTTGAGAGATATTTCGAGAGATTTCTTAAATTAGAAGAGCCAAGAGACAAGCAAAAGATGGCATTATAGCTTCTGTAACTTATCCCTTTTTCAAAATGAAATGGGTGCCAAAAGCCAACAGAGAATATTTCAAAGAATTATTTGTTTCGGAAGTGAGAAAGATAAAACAAGAAAACGAAAAGAGTTCCCAAATCCAACATACTAACTCCAATAAAAAAAAGGAAAGGACAGAATCTTATTACATGTTTGTTGAGGACTCTGATTCTTCAGTAGCCCAGTGATCATGTTAATACTACAACAATAGACCTAGAAGCCTTACAATATTTAAAAGATGAAAACAATACCTTAGAATCCTTGAACAGTTACCCAAATGTAAAAAAAACTTTTTCTTAAATATAATACCTGCTTACCGAGTTCTGCCCCTGTTGAACGATTATTTTCTTTTGGTGGAATGATTATGAGGCCCCACAGGCGGAACATGAAAGATGAACTCTTTGAACAAATAATAGTTTTAAAGTCAGTTAAATAAACATAAGTGTATAAATATATGTTAAATAAATATAAGTGTATAAGTTAAATAAAAATCATATCCTTTACAATGTATTTTATTTTCAAAACCTATTTTAAAAATACGTATTTTGCATTTTGTATTTAAATATTTTTATTTAAAACTATTTTTAAATAGCTAACATTTTTTTCTCTCTCAGTTGGAACGGTTGTGCAAGCAACGGTAGAGATTCTAATCAACGCTTTTGTATGTGTCGTGTGAAATGAATTGGGCAGACTGTAAGAAGTCCACTCGACAATCAGAGTATGTTGTCTGTAAAGGAGGATGTTGCCAGGCATTTCATTTCAAATGTTTGAATTTGTCAAATTATGAAGTGAAGGCAGTACAAGCATCGAAATGTGTTGTTATTTTGTGCGAACCGTGTCAAGAAAAAATAAAATCTTTACAACTTGTGTTGGAAAATATAAGTGATTTAAAAAATGATATTGCATCTTATGAGAAAAAAATAGATAAAGTGTTGAAGAGCAGTTTTAAAAGTGTTAATGAAAAAATCAGGATAGAAGAAATTAAAAAGGTGAAAGAAGCGGTCATCGTCGAAAGTAAACAAAAACCGTTTGCAGATGTTGTGAAAAAGCAAAGTGCAGTGGTTGTAAAGCCAATCAATCCCCAAAGCGCGAAGAAAACGGAAGCTGATCTGAAATCAAATCATAAACCTGAGGATTGTGGTATTCAGATCTCGGGAATTAAAAAGCTTAACAGTAGATGTGTTATTGTTGCATGTGATAATGATAAGTCTGTAGAAAAATTTAAAGGTGATATAGAATCTAAGCTTGGTTCTATGTATAGTGTTAATAAAATGACAGGGAAACCACGGATCCGTATCAATAACATTTCGGAAGAAATTAATGAAAAGGAAATAGTAAATTGTCTAAAAAAGCAGAATGACGTGTTAAAAGATAAAGAATTGAATGTAAAAGCGATATGGAAAAATAAAAACAAAAAATATAACCCGTATACAGCGGTTGTGGAGCTAGATTGTGAGAGTTTTAATGAGCTAATAAAAATCGGGTCTGTGAGCTTAGGTTGGGATAAATGTTGCCAGGCATTTATGTGAAAAGATGTTATAATTGCTTAGGTCTTAACCATTTCGCGAAGGACTGTCGAGTAAAGAAAGTTTGTTCTAAATGCGGTGAAGAGCATGACGGAAACGGTTTAGAGTGTCAATCGGAAATTTTAAAATGTGTTAATTGCTCGCGGTATAATGATGATCTAAATTTTGATTTAGACACCAGCCATCACGCATTTGATCAAAACTGTGAAGTTTTCAAACGGAAGCTCTCTATTGAGAAACGGCGTTGGCTGTAGCAAATAGAGGCTCCATTTGCATCAAAATCCTTTGTTTTTTATTATCTAAATATACAAGGTCTTTTGTGCAACAAAACGGAATTAGAGTTAATCATTAAAAAACACTAGCCTGAGCTGATTCTACTTAGTGAAACTCACATTACAAGTGCTATCGAAGATTCAGAATTAAAAATTATTAACTACTAGCTGAGCCACCCGGCGTTGCTCGGTCTGTAGTTTTAAGGTTCCCGTTCTCGTTTTTCCGCTTAAGTGGGAACTTAGGGATGAAAAATAATCGTTTTTACTTTGGGATAATGTGGCATCCCAAAGATGAAAGAATTTTTGAAATCTGTCCAGTGGTTTCTAGGTTTCCGTTCCCAACCTCGTTCCGGTGGGAATCTTACGCTATCGTGGAAATTTATGAAATATAATGTCGAATTCCTTTCAACAAAAAAATCAATCAATTCAATGGAATTCGTTTAGGAAAAAAAAAAAATGGACTGCAGTCGATCTCTTTCTTGAGACGGATTTGCACACTGATTTTCACACACACAACAATTTTGACAAATCGAAAACGTCAAACAAAAACATCAGCTTCTGAAAAAGTATTAAATTAAGCAGGACTGTTTTGCATTTATGTGGTGTTGTGCAATGTGTTGTTGTGTTTAACAATACCAATTTAATTTTATTGTTCTTTGGTGCTTGCTTTTCTTTATCTGTCAATTGGGCACAAACACATTCATTAAAAAAAAAATTGCTACTTTTTTAATTTCCTAAATACCCAAAAAAGAATCGAATTTAGTAGCGACTCCAGTCCACTGCAAATGGGTGAAAGGAAATCGACATAAGTCTATGTCACTGAGGGATAATGTAACATCCTAGAGTTGAAAGAATTTTTGAAATCGGTCAAATAACTTTTAGGTTTCGGTTCTCATTTCCGTTTCTGTTCCCATGGGATTATAGGGATGAAATATAATCTAAATTACTGATGGAGGGGGATAATGTAGCACCCTTAATGCTGGAATCGTTTTAGAAACCTGTCTAGTAGTTTCTAAATTTCCGTTCCTAAACCCGTTCCTGTGGGAATATCAATTTTTATAATTCTTTTATGTCATAAGAACCTTCTCCTGACAATAACAAACACAACAAAAAAAGAATTGGCCAAATTGATCAAGGCGTTGTTGAGTTATGCGCTTACCAACAGATTTTGCGATTCATTTTTATATATAAGAAGATAGTTTCTAAATTTCCGTTCCTAAACCCGTTCCTGTGGGAATATCAATTTTTATAATTCTTTTATGTCATAAGAACCTTCTCCTGACAATAACAAACACAACAAAAAAAGAATTGGCCAAATTGATCAAGGCGTTGTTGAGTTATGCGCTTACCAACACATTTTGCGATTCATTTTTATATATAAGATGAACATAAAGTTTGTGAATCTCATTCGCGCCATACCGGAGGTCTTATAGCTTACTCAAAGAGGCATTTGCAAGTGAATTTGGTGGACATATCAAAATATAATAAATGATGCTATTTGGTGTATGAAATTACATGTTTGGTTCAATAACATTAAATGGGCCATAGTCGTTATATATAGATCTCCCAGTACGCCGGTAAGTCTTTTTAAAAATTTTTATACAACCTGGTGGCTCCAACAAATGGAAGGAGAACAAAATATTATAGTAGCAGGAGATTTTAATATTGATAAATGTTGACCCCTAACTCAAATGCAACATCATGGAAAAACATTTTTTCAGACCAAGGAGTGAAATTACTTGTAAATGAACCCACGAGAATAACAAAAAACTCTAAGACATTAGTTGACTTTGTGCTTGCGAATATAGACAAATCAAAAATGTTAAAGTAGTAATTGATAAATGTGAAAAGATTACTGATCATGAAACAATTCGAATCGAAATAGACACTAGTAAAAATCGCGCCATCTGCAATAAAAGAGTCATAACTTTTGTTAATTATAATACTTACACTTTTAACAACGTACTTAATTCGGTAAACTTTAGTGACATTTTTTTCGTCGATAATTTGGAGAACTTGTCTCTTTTATTTCATTCGAAAATTTTAGAGTGTTTAGCAAAAATGACTGTGAGGAAGGTAGTACGTGGCGACCATTCAGTGGCTTGGTTTACGGATAAACTGGGTGGATTGAGGAATGACAAAATATTGGCATATAACAGAGCAGCTTATTCCAATGATGAAGTACTTTGGCATCAATACAGAGTAAAGAGGAATAATTTTAAAAACGCCATAGTATCAGCGAAAAATAAATATATTGAAAACCAAATTATTTCTAAATCTGGCGACCAGAAAAAAATTTGGAAGGTCATCAAAGAATTAGTTCTTAATAAAAATAAAGAAAATACTATATCATCTATAAAATTCGGTTATGAAACTGTTACTGAGACTAAGTCTATTGCAAATAAATTTAACACCTATTTTGTGCAAAGTGTTGATCAAATTAACAAATCGATTCCATATGTGCAATATACCAGTCAGTTTTCTCTTGTTAATGCTAGATTTAAGTTCCAGTACTGTGATGCAAACATGATCTGTGATATTTTACAAAAGTGCAATAAAAAGAAAGACGTTAATGGTTTAAACTGTGATATGATTTACCAATCTATAGAACTATTCGGTCCAATTCTGCAAAAAATTATAAACAAATTTTTGCAAACGGGAATTTTCCCAAGTATTTGGAAGCAATCTGTGATAATACCTATTGAGAAAGTGTGCAATACCAATAAATGTGAAGAATTTCGTCCCGTTAATATGTTAAGTTCAGATGAAAAGATACTGGAACGTTTTGTTTGTAACCAATTCGTAAAATATTTGGAAACTAATAAAATATTTATAGATGAGCAGTCTGGTTTTCGTACTGGTCATTCCTGTGAAACAGCTCTAAACTTTTTAATTTTTGAGTGGAAAAAAGATATAGATAACGGAAATTTTGTGATTGTTGTATTTTTAGATTTGAAAAGAGCTTTCGAAACCATTGATAGAAATATATTGCTAAGAAATCTTTGGAATTACGGCATTCAAGACACAGAATTGGAATGGTTTCGTTCGTACCTAACGGCTAGAACACAGAGAACCAAAATTAACCACGAGTTATCGGACGCTATGGAAGTATCTTGGGGAATACTACAGGGATCAGCTTTGGGAGTTTACCTTTTCCTTATATACATAAATGATATCAAAGGCATTATGAGTCACTGCAAAGTTCAATTATTCGCTGATGATACAATCATTTATTTAAGCGGGAAGAATATAGATGAAATGACCTATCAGTTGAACGAGGATCTTGAAAATCTAAGTCAGTGGTTAAAAATGATGAAACTGAAGCTAAATGTGGCCAAAACCAAATGTATGGCTTTTAATTGTAGATCGAATATTGTGGTTTCTATGGACAATGAACAAATCGAATGTGTTAGTAATTTTAAATATCTCGGTGTCGTGTTAGATAGTCAGTTAAAATTTAAAGAACATGCTGAGTATATATGTAAAAAAATTGCAAAGAAGGTGAACTTTTTAATGAGACTAAGAAGATTACAAAAATGAAAATCGCTTTGTTGTTGTATAGTTCGTTAGTGTTACCTACCCCATTTTACATATTGTTCCACACTAATATATACGTGTTCAAACGAAATAAAGTATAGATTTCAAATCTTACAAAACAAGGCAATGCGAATGATTTTAAAGTGCAACATATACACTCCTATCCAGTTTATGATCCAGGCTTTAAGCTGGATGACAATTCAGCAGGTTTTGGTATTCAACGCAATGGTTTTCATCTTTAAGACTCGCGAAAATATTTTCCTGGATTACCTGAGCAATAACTTGGTCACTGTTGCTGAAGCTCAACCTTACAATCTCAGAGGAGGAAACAACTTTAGACTAGCAAGATTCAACAGAAGTAGCACGCAGAATACCCTAATGTACAAAGGGCTATCATTTTTCAACAGTTTATAAGAAGAGATAAGAAATGAACATCTTATTCATACATTTAAACAAAAACTTAATCAGTCGTATTTATAATCCCATTCCAAAGTATGTCTAACTTTCGACAGCTCTTAGAACAGTTTCTAACTCCAAATCTTATTTATAAACACTTTCATCGCTGTCTAAGGAACGTCTAACTTTACACACCGAAATTGGTTGTCTAAACTATGGCTAAAGTGGCATTTGCTACAGCAAAAAACAATTTTGTTGAACATGTTATAAAACACTGTTGAGAGCTCTAAGATCGAAAAAAATAAGTAGTTTGAGGTGCAAAAATACTACTTTCAACAATTTAATTTATAAATTGCACAAATTTCATCGTTTTATGAGACTTGGAAAAGCTGTAACTCAAAGTCAAATCAGCTGCTTTTTTGGTCTGGTTCAAGTGCTACGCCACAATCTTTCAGAGCCATTTAGTTGTTGCACTCGTACATATATCAAAACATAAAAAATGGTACTGCACGGATACATCATGAACGCCACCAGTCAGTTTTTCATTCAAAGTTGACAGTTTGAAGGGTTGTTTAGACAACTGTTGGAATGCATTTATAAATACGAAATTGGTTGTCCAACTCTTTAGACACCGTCTAGTTGGACAGTTGTCTAAGGATGTTCTAAGCATATTTTATAAATACGACTGTATGTGTATATTGTAAACAATGTTTAAGAAATTGTCAAATTGTCAAATTTAACCTTTCTATTCGGAATTTTAATTTATATTTAGCCGTCATTAATCATTAATCAAAACTCTTTAATTGTACAAGATTTTTTCAAACTAATTTATCTGTAAAAATTTAATTAAACTAATAAATACATACATACATACATACATACATACATTTTGTGTTTCTATTTGAAATAGTGCTAACAACTATGCATTTGCATTTTGTATTTAAATACTTTTACAAAACTATTTTTAACATCTCTGCCTCTAGGAACCAATAGAAGGAAAAATACAAAAATAATATTTAATAAGAAGAAATGGGTAACTGCTGTGGTCCACGATAACGATTTCGGGATTTAGAAAGGCAGTTCTGTTTGAAAAAGTAGAGAAAAAGTGTAACACAACCCGAATAAGAAAGTCGGAATATATTTTGCTTTTTTATAAATTGTGTAGGTATGCAATTCCAAAAAAGGTGTAATTTAAATTAATAAAATAGAAAGTGTCCTACAATGAATCACAAAAGTAAGTAAGCAGCCCTAAATTTAAATATTTTTGCCTTCAAACAATCGTTTTCAAAATGAATAATTCACAAAAGATTTTTTTTTTTGTAATTCATTTATGTATTTCGAACCAAAAAATAACATTTGAAATAAACAAATTACTCAGACTAAGAAAATATTCCGCTCAAACAAAAAAAGTAAGAAATTCATATCACAAAAGTAAGTAAGCAGCTAAAGAAAAAGTTGAATTCATAAGTGAAAGCGTTTAGTTTACCAAATATTTAGTGATATACTGACCAATTTTAGACTATTCCGCATGAAAAATATTTTTAAATGGATGGTTCCGCTCGTTTGGCCTTGGTAAGCCCCTCCTTCAGCGGTACATGGTTCACCATCCATCGCCGAAGGCTGAGGGTTTTTGGCTGGAGACCTGAACACAAGACCTCGCTTTGTACTTCTAGTATTTAATTTTACATATTTATTAATTTCAAATCGCTTACAAAGTGGGACAGAAGTCTTATTAGTTGTTGAAAGCCTTTAAATTAATATTAGAAACTAAATTTTAGTAACTGGTAAGTATTTGAACATATTTAACTATTAATAATGATAGCAAAAATTAAAATCAAGAGAAAAGAAAAGATAGTATAAATGTTTAAATTTACATTCTCAATGATCTGCCAAATAATTAAAAAGCAATGATTTAATGTTCTTGTGCTTTTTACACTTCTCATACTTATGGGCAGGGAGTTCCAAAGGCGAATAACATGGACAAAGAATTGACGCTCAGTGTTAGTATTGTGGCACTTCGGACCTGCCCGTCTTCAGGTTTGGATAACACGTCCCTTCAGCCAACAGTTTCGAGGGCTGTTGTGGTCTACAACGACCACTATGTCACCTTCTTTGATTGGTTTCACTGCTGTAAACCATTAGGACTGACGAGTGAGGATAGGTAGATATTCACTTACCCAGCGCTTCCAGAAGTGATCCGCATACTGCTGCGACGCTTGCCAACCTTTCCTCACGACCTTTACATCATCGTCAAATACCGCTAAAGGCTTAGTTCCGTTCGATGACCCCAGGAGAAAGTGGTTGGGGGTGAGTGCTTCTTCATTTTCGTTATCGATAGAGAAGATAGATAAGATAGAGAAGTGGACGGGAGTTGACTATATTTTCAACTTCCAACATCATAATTTTTAGAAGTTCATCTGAGGGTTTCCGCTTAGGCATGAACTTATAGAGAACGTTTTTTATCGAACGCACTAGGCGCTCCCAGGAACCTCCCATGTTTGGAGAGCACGGTGGTATGAAGTTCCATTTAGTTATGGTGGAAGTAAGCGCTGTCATTAGTTTATGTTGGTTGTTATTTTTAAATGTTTCGCGTCTCTCTCGTTCCGCTCCCTGGCAGTTGGTGCCGTTATCGCTTAATATTTCAATAGGAGTACCCCGACGAGCCACGAAGTTCCGAAGTACTAGGATGCAGGAGTTTGCTGATAGGCTGTGTGCTATTTCTAAGTGGACTGCTCTTGTTGGGAGGCAAGTCAGGAGAACTTTCCATGGCTTTTCCGTCCTTCTTCCAACGGAAACATTTATCAGGCCAAAATAATCCACTCCGGTGAATGAGAAGGGTCTGGTGTACGGCGAGAGCCGAGCTCTGGGTAACTGAGCCATTATTCGTGTGCATGGTTCTGCTCTCGAGTTCTTACAGTCCGGGCATTTTCTTCTCATGACTTGGTACGCTGTTCCCGAGCTTCGTTGGTGCTTTTCCCTTGCTCTAAGTTTAAGGTTATTCTTATATCGAACGTCATACGCCGTAGCAGTTTGTTCTAGCTCGAAAAGTTTTCTATGCGGAGAACGCTTTTTTTGTGGTTCGGCGTGAACGTTCATATAATGGGTCTTAAGTTCCTCGGCGATGACGTTGTCTGCACGAATTTCTCCTGCTCAAGCCGTTGGCGGTAGTCTCAAAAACTCAGGCCCTCTGAACCACCTGTTCTTCGGTGAGAATTCGGGTATGGTCTTCCATTTGGTCGCTTCGTCTGCAACGTTGGCTTTCGTTGGAACCCATCGCCACTCTGAAACATGCGTCAGATCCAGAATCTCACTCACTCTACAAGCCACAAACTCTCTGTAACGTCGATGGTCGGCACGAAGCCAACTAAGAGCATTCCTAGAGTCTGACCAAAATACACACTGTGAAAAGCTAATGTTGTGTGAATCGCCGATCGATTTTGCAAATCTGGCACCCAGAAGGGCTTCTTGAAGCTCTAGGCGTGGAATCGACATATTTTTAAGAGCCGCAACTCGGGTCTTTGCACCTATGAGTGCACACTCGACATTTCGATCACACACGCTCCTTACGTAAGCCACTGCTGCGAAAACATTCTCGCTAGCATCAACGAATACATGGAGTTGACGATCTATCGCGCCTTTCGTAGAATCCGCGGTGTAGCATCTAGGGATCTTCAAATCTTCAACCGCTGGTAGGAGGTGTACCCATTTCTGCCTATTTTAGAATTCAGGATCTAGTATTGCTGTATCCCAATCGATTTAAGACCGCCAAGTATCCTATAGTAGAATTTTGACAAACATCAGGAAATGTGCTAAAAGACCTAGTGGGTCAAAGATGGTCATCATAATCCTCAAAACTTCCCGCTTTGTTGGTCGTTCGCCTTCGAATAGAATCGCTCGTCGCTGTGACTGTTTCGTTAGTTTGTATGTAAAGCAGTCTTGTAATGTGCACTGGATTTAAAACTGAAAAATCAAAGGTTTGGCGATAGATAGGAAGGGCTGTTGATTTGGCAGGATTTAAACAAAGATGGTTTTTTCTTAGACCAACGTGAAATGAAAAGGAGATCCTCATTCATCAATGCAACAGCATCGTTCTTTTCCACGAAAAGCCTACTTGTAAGATGAATCAGACAGTGTTTAACAACTTTTGGTAGCTCATTTATGTAGGTTGAGAAGAGAGTTGGCCTAAGAATGGATCCCTGTGGAACTCCAGTTGATACATTGAGAAAGATTGATGTTTGACCATTGGCCAACACGCGTTTTTGCCTTCCGCTAAGGTATGAAAGAATCAGTTTGCAGTATCCTGAATAAAACCCAAAGTTATTACGAAGTTTTTTACGTAGAATTGAATGGTTAACAGTGTCAAAAGCATTTTAAAAGTCTAAAAGCGTTAGAGGTGTCATTTGATCTCTGTCCATTGCTGTTCTTTTTTCGTCGATAACAAAAAGCAGAGCAGATATACAGCTGCACTTTTGTCTAAAACTTAAGTTAATTGCTTGCTGATAGATAGATATTGTTGAATATGTTTTATAACGGTTTTTTTCAAACACCTTTGAGAGAAACGGGAGAATAGAAATTTGCCGGTACTCCGTCGCAGTACAGGTTTGTTTTTTAGGAACAGTGATAATTTTAGCCTTTTTCCATTTTGAAGGAAACTCAGATGTGGTTAGAATGTAATTGAATAGATGAGTTATAAAAGAAAGACAAAATGAAATGTAATTCTTCTTTTACTTTTTATTTAAAATTTTTTAATTATTTTCACAACTTTTTATAAATTTACTTTGGGGCGACGCGTTTCGGATGTTAACTCCATCATCGGGCGAGTTGAAACTGTTGGTTTTTGTAATGGGGCCAAGTGTTGTGTGGGTCTGTAACTTTGTTTTGTTATTGTGTCTCTCTCTTTCTATCTTGGTATTTTATTGCTGTGTCAAATAATGGATTAGTTTTTAGTATTAATTTATCATTGAGCAGGTTGTCTTTGTCTATTTTATGTGCTTTATATATTTCATATTCTTCTTTTGCATCCAGTAATTTACCTTTTTTGCATATATGTAATGGTGTTAAATTTATTTCTATGTTGTCGTAGTTATGATTGTTGTCAATTAAATGTTGTGCAAATGTGGATTTTGTGTTGGGTTTTGGTATGTGTTCTTTAAATCTTTCTTTGAAAGTTCTGCTTGTTTGGCCTATGTAAAATCTATCACAGTTGCTACATTTGATTTTGTATACTCCTGTGATAAATTGTACATAGGCCAAACAAGCAGAATTTTGTTATCTGTTGGCAAAGTGAATGTAGCTTTACGGTCTAAAACTATGACTATTTACAAAGATTCGAACTAATCAAGGGAGTATCAAGGCAGATACAAAATATTCGCGAGACTGTAGACATTGTTTTCGAAAAGGCAAAAAGAATTTGTGAACAATGTGACAAGACAATTTTCCTGAAAAACGACGAAAGCGAGTAAAAAGACACGATTTAAGTGAAAGTTCAGACACTGGCTACGACATTACTCAGCAACAAAGTTTCAAAATGCAGATAAATGAAGCAATAGATACAATATTTCTGAATTAAAATGGTGATTCGAAAAACTACGTGACATACAAAACTCTTTCTGTTTTTGACCTTAAAACACATTACTACAGATTCGGTTGAAGAACTAAAAAACGTGCAGCTGATTTGAGCATCAAATATTCTGCAGATATAAATGCCACAGAGTTTTGGTCAAAAATAGAAACTTTGAAGAGTCAGTGACTGTAGCTTCTTGCGAGATATCATTCAATAAGCTCTAATTAATAAAAACGTACCTGTGGTCGACGATGGTTCAAGAAAGATTGTCTGGCCTAGCGATTTTGTCGATTGATTGCGACATAGCACGGCTCCTGTCATATGAAAATGTAATCAAGGACTTCGCAATGAGAAAAGCGCGGAAAGTAAATCTTTAAGTAATCTAAGTAATTACAGCTTTGGGTTACTATCGAGTTTCATTCATTCATTTGTTTCATTTCTACATCTGAGCAAATATTTTTGAGTAAACAATTTTTATCTTAAAGAAATATACTAAGTAGGTACTTATATACTTTGGTAAACAATAAATAGATAGATTTATTTGTATGCACATTTGTCCATTTTATTTTCAGAGCCTGGTTAGAGCATTTTTCAGGGGCGCAGTTTTGAAAGCTCGCACCGGGTGCATAAAAGGCTAGTTACGGCACTGTACAGAGTCGTATACCAGTTACTGCCAGTGAACCCCCTGGTGTTGTTAGCTGCGCTTGCACTCACAAGCATTGTTCTTGTGTACATTGCAGGAGTATGAGAAGTAGCTCGAAGCGAAGGAACGTATCATGAAAAAAGACATATTTAAAAATAAATTTTTGCAGAATATTGTTACATTAGGGAGAAAGCTAAATTAAAGTAAAATATTAAAGGAGAAAAGAGAGAGAAAGGTAAAATAAAGTAAAATGGTAAAATAGAGAATATTAAAAACCTAAAACAGAGAAAATCGTAAATTAAATGAAATCGTGTAAAAAAGGCTGTACAATTTAAACATTGAAAAGTAACAAGTTGTGTAAATGGTTATCATTGCTTACAAGAACATCAGGATGACGTTATTACGGCAGCTTCTAAAGGCCCCGACCCATAGAGTCAGTTGCGTCCGTTCGCTGCCGGATTCACCTGACAGCTGTGAGTTTTGCCGGACACAACGGATTGGGGTGACCCATAGAATCCGTTGCGGTGTCACAACTCAACAAGACCACTCATGTAAGCAGAAGAGAAAATTTCAAATTGGTTCTTACTGCGCATGTCATCAGAGAGAAAATTTCAAATTGGTTCTTAATGCGCATGTCTCTCTTCTGCCGGACGCAAAAAGTTAAAAGTTGGGCTACTTTTTGCGTTGCGTCCGTTGCATCCGATGCTTATGGGTCACCTCACATAAGATCGTGTGTATTTAATCGAGCTGTCAGGTGAATCCGAGAGCGAACGGACGCAACGGATTATATGGGTTGAGGCCTTAAGTCTTCAACGTTGTTCACAGCAAAGCTTTCTCCTTCAGCTTTTATTTTGATGTAAACAGTTCCATGTTTTGTATAAGCACTGAGAAGTTGGTGGTTATTCCTCATGCGGATAGCGGGGTGGAGAATGGTACGCGTACTTTTTGATAAGCTTTCATTCAGAAAACAAAAGTTATTAGAACCTATGCCCAGGAGCCCAGTTCACGCAGCGAGAGTTGTTGGTGTTGTTGTTGCTTTCGGTAGATGTTGATACCCTTTAGAATTGAGTTTCTCTCTTGCACACTATTGAATTTAAGTATTACCTATTATGGGTGACGAAACTGAACTCTTACGGTTTCGAGTGCGTGTGCAAAAAATGGGAGGTTTGCATTTGGTTGTGAAACACAAATGATTGAAGAGCATATTCAAATTTTCCTCTGGTAAACAAGGTACTCCAAACAATACAGCGTCTGCTGCAATGTCTTTTTTATCATATTCATCAATATGTTGTATAACAAAAGCTTAAAATTTAGTTTACTCACATCAACAGAGTTCTCTTCGATGGTATCCTATCTCAGCACTGCATGTGCAATCGTGGTGTTTGCAATTTCCAATTTAGTGTCAAAGGTGGGAGCTTCAGCTGATTTGGTTTCAACGCATTCAACACGGTTCATAATTTGAGTTATCGTGTTGTTTACCTTGTTAAACTTCTGAAGCCAATGTTGCTCAGTCCATTGTATATGGAATCTATAGTACTATCATCAGATAACTTTTTCTGAGAGCTTTATTCACCGAGTGTTGCGTTGAAATAGCTTAAGCAAAGAGCCACAGACAAGATAGAATTAAGCGCTTAAATTTCAAAAAGTGCCAAGAGAACCAAAATCAAAGCAAATTATGTAAGGTGGGGAACAAAATCGCAGACAACAGAGAACATATAGAGAAACTAGCTGACCCGGCAAACGTTGTTTTGCCTTATAAATTATTTCTAGTTTCTAGATAAATTTTAGTGTAGACAAGAAGTAACTTACTTATTACAAGTGTATAAGTATGTAGTATATGCGTGAAATAGGCATGGAGGGCATTTTTTGCTGCTAAATTAGCTCTTTCAACAAGCCACTCATGATTTATGTACTGTGTGTGTATATCGGGAAATATTGTTTCAATTAAAGTGTTTCGCGAATCAGCGATTGTGCAGAAATCGGTCGGTAATTTGATGTATCCAGTTTCATCTGTAGCAACTTTTCCATCACCGATATTTAAGAGCTGTTTTGAGAATTTTTCAGCGGATGGATCTTGAAGCATTTGAACGCGCATGTTTACTTTGAGCTGAACTTTTTCAACATGACGCCACAATGGAGATGATTATAAGCAAGCGTCGATCTCATCAGCGTATGTTGTCTTTATATGTTGGATACTGTACCCCATTCACTTTACGTATCTTGAAATGATAATGGGCCAGTAACATTAACCAAAAACAGTCGAAGATAAAAGCACTCAGTGTGTCTTGGATTGACTGTAAATAATCGCCCCAAAGCGTTCGATTGAAATAAATTGAAACTTGCATCAACTGGTGAGCCTTGCTTGCGGGGCATCCATTTTTTTGTTTGAGTCCATGTGAAATAGCGTGGTACTTGTTAATAGAGTAATGTTCTTGCAAAGGCACCAAAATCATACTATTACACAATTCAAAAAATTCAGTGAGTGTAGTTTTAGGTGGATTTGTAGCACGATCAATCACTGTCTCGTTCGTAAAAAATACACGCTGACCGTTTTCAAGATGGACGGCTAACTGAACAACTGATGGATCCCGTTCTTCATGGATTGGAAAAGCGAAGATACGCCAAGCAGCTTTATTTAATATGGTAGAGCGTAATTTCATCGTTTTTATTCATTGGAGGAGCATTTGCATTAGTATTCTCTACTCTAAACACAGCCATATCACTGCCTTTATGGACATACTTGCAAATATATTTGATGCTCTTCACAGAACTGCAAAACGCAACATTAATATGTGCATTGTATGTCTTGCTTAGCAGAGGTGAATACGGCACCACCCAACGATTGTCAATATCAATGTCTGTGTTGCTGATATTTTTAATAAATGATTGTCCGCCATTATCGGGATTTTTTCGACGATATATTGGATATCCGTCGGTATTTGTTATTGTATCATTAGTAAAATCTTTAGGAACATTTTTAGTACATTTTCCATCTGCTATGCAAGGCGATGAACGATAAAGATTACCGCATGGACCATGGATCATGTTTGCTGTAACAATATCAAACAGCACTTGGTCAGTAGACGGATCTGGAATTCCCGCAGAAATGATACTATCGAATTCTTCAGGAAGGATTTTTTCGATTTACCAAACCAAAATGTGCGCATGAGGTAATCCTCGCTTTTGCCACTCAACTGTCTACAGCCAGCAACGCGTGCGACCGAATACATGTAATTTAGTAATGAAATCTATGTATGTATTAGAGACTTTAACTGTTGTCTGAATACACGTGCTGTAATGTCATGACGATGTATTGCATTTTGGCCAGGCAATAGCAAAGATGTAATCTCTGGCCATTTTGGATTACATGTGAACGTGATAAATAAGCACGGTCGTCCATATTCGCGCACGTAAACCAAAGCATCCTGTATATATTCCTGCATATGACGTGGACTGCCTACGTACGATGATGGTAAAATGACAGAGTTACCAATTTCGGCGACGTCGGCGTTGTTGTTAATAGCGTCTCGTAACTGAATATACTCTTCCGCGCGCAGCTTGAGTTGATTAATAAATTTAAAATTTTATTTTCTAACAAATTAAATTAATAAATATGACATTTGCACTGAGACTGTAAAATCTAATTTATAAAATTCTTGTGTCACAGTATAAATTAAAGAAACAATGTTAAGGGTAGATGACCCTTATCACTTAGGGCTATGAAAAATAATTAGTAGCCGATTCTCAGACCTACTGAATACGCATATAAAATTTGGTAAGAATCGGTAAAGCCGTTTCGGAGGAGTACGGTAACTAACATTGTGATAGGGAAATTTTATATATATAAGGATAAGGATAAGTATTTCAGTAATCATATCATATCATAACCATAATAGTCCGGTCAAATTAACTTCAATAATAGGGGTAAGGTTACATTAATTCGTACCTTGCTGAAAATTGGCATGAATGTTGGGAACCCTATTACTTACAATTTATCAAAAATCCCCCTCAATCCGCCGCTTGGAAAAAAATTATTCAATGTCAAATGTTGCAAACATGGGTTTTATGAGTTTTCCAGCTAAACGGTAAGTTTTACCATAAAAATAGAAAGGCAGAAATTATTCACCAAGCAATTATTTATAAAAATTGCAAAAACACTTTTTTTCCCAAGTATCACCATTTCGGAGATATAGCTTTGCAAAAAGTTGAAAAACTTGTGTTACTCCTAATATGCACACGTTTCCGCGCCACCCGTGAGGTAGTGTGCATGGCGCGTTTTTTTACGTTGTTTCCCCAGTAGGCCTATTCCACTATCTATTGTGGTTCCGTTGAGGTAAAAGCTATTGTATTAAATTGAAATTGGTGTTATTGTGATGACTATTGTAATGAATGAGAGCGGTGCGGTGTAAGTAATGAGTAATTTAAAAAAAACTATTCGTCTGATTGGAACTCTTCTTCTTCTTCTGGAACATAATTCATACTGTCTTGTTCTTCTTCTACTTCCTGCTGGGTGCAAATAAATTGTTCAAAGAGCGATACATCAGAAGTCTCCTCGCATATACCGTAGGAATACTCTTCTACTGGCGATTGAACTTTGGAGCACGATTGACCTCGACAACTGATACATGCTAATGAACAAAACAACCCCACTTTCTTGCAGCCGCATTAAGCATTACACCCCTTTTTGCAATTGCGAAAAATTGAGTTGAGGAGTTTTTCCGGTGCAGGAGGGAGTAAAGTTTTGACTGGTTCTAATATATTGTCAATTAACTTCCAACCCCAGTTTTCTGGGTTTAGTTTATTACCAAGCCATATTTGAACTTGGTAATATACCCGAAATAGATGTTGCTCAGCAGAAGCAGAGGTTGGAGGAAGACAAGACAAGCTAATTGTAGGTACTTGCTTCTTCTTATGCGTGTTCTTAGCAAAAGACAAGTATCGAAACTTATCCAAGCACGTAATTTTTTTTTGGAGCTCCGTAAACGGAAAGAAGAAAGCGAATTCCGTTGGTGATTACAGCTTGTGGAGTAGAGGTACTTCCTTTGAAAACGTCAGCACAATCAACTAAATCTTGTCTCTCAAACAATTTCAAAACTGTTCTCTTACCTCTCCTGAAAAATGCTTTATGATAATGTTTTATTTATGATAATGTCTTTAGGCCACGATCAACAGTAACTGTTTCGCTTTCGGCCAAATGTTTATTACAAATAAAACAAAATTGAGACATTTCTATATTAAACACTGTGTTCTCGCTACGAAGTAATGCTTGAGACTAATACTTTTCTATCTTGTTAGGCCTTGGTTGACAAAGAAGCAGTTATACTAGCGTTGCCACGCGGAGAATTGAATAGCAGACAGTTGTTGCTCAATACAAGCCGCAATGTTGTCACTTTACTGCACTTTAAGTACCTCAGAGGTAGAAAAAAAAAGTCTGTACTTCGCTAATTGTGTTGTTTATGTATTTCTTAGAGAACCAGATTAAAATTCAAATCATATAAATCATACCTACCATTGAAAAACTCATTAAAAAGCATATTACGAAAGTAAAAACCCGAACGTAATAAAACAATTGAGTGTCATAAAAAAATTTGATCGGGTCACCCAAGCTATTAAGCAACACGATGCACGACAAAATCATATACACACGCACGATCATTTGGGAGCGCCTTTAAAAATGCATTCATAAAAAACTCCAGATCGCGTATCTTACAATGGAAGTTTATTGGTATTGCCCTGGGAAAACCTATTGTGTATCCTTCGAACATTTGGGATTGTCCGAAAGGATTACTGTTCATAGTTTTGACCTGCTTCTACTCATTGCTTTTTCTTTATTTTTTTGCTTTTTATTGTCGAATGAAGTAGTAGGCGTTGCAATTGTGTAGATAGTGTCCCTATCCCTACTCATTATTAGATATACATACTCTAGTCTCAACTCTCAACCGTCCCTTTTCCTACTCATTTACTTTTCTCAAAGACTAAAAATGATATCTTTCCGTTGCAAATTTTCCGTCATACTTTTTTGAGTAAAATGTATTGTTTGGAAGAAAAAATTTACGAAAGAGAAATTTTCCCTCACTGTCTTAATAAAGAAGGTTCTACAAAAAAACATATTATGATTCTACATTTTTGAGCATAATTTTATATTCTTTTATCTGTTGCAGCTATTGGAGTTAGTCTTGCTTGGATTGTACTATCCTGCTGCTGGGGTCTTGCTGATTCAGCCAATAAGGTGTTATCATACCCTGCCCTTCTGCCTTTGAGCCGCTTAACATATTGCACATATCTAGTTCATCCGGTGATAATGCTGTTGACATCATATCAGATGGAAGGAACTGTACATTTGAATAATTTTTTGATTTGGATTATATGTTTAGGTAATACAGCTATTTCGTTTGGAGCAGCGTTTTTTGTTTCGGTGTTGTTTGAAGCACCAGCGCACAGTGGTCTGAAGTATCAATTTAGCGGGACAAAAATCAAAATACTTCGAATTGGGTGGTTTATTCGGTAAATTCTTACATATACATCAGAAGTAGTGCATTACCTTCCAAATAATAAGAATATTTACTCTAAGTTTAGTTTCTATTAACTATCTCTTACGATAGTTTCAATGATACTAGTAGGCTAACCGCTTTATCGGGGGTATATGAAGTTGGTTCTTGATTGCATTCCAACAACTTTTTTAGAACTTTATTTTGTTCTGGAGATTCTAGTATTTTTTCAAATAAGTCACCGACATCCCTTTGACCCACCTGTTTTTTTGTTTTATTTGTGCAGCAAAACATATTTCTTCTTAAGACGTGTTTTCCAACAACGAACTTACTTTCCTTTCTTTAGTTTAGGATTCGCAATCTTAAAAGCTCTTAGTTTAGCGTCCTTTATATCCACGAAGTGAGCTACAGGATGGAGCGTTAACAATCATAAAAACCATTTCTCCTTCAAACCATATTTTAAATTTGTCTTTTAACGAAAAATAAGATCGATTGCATTGCTTTCAATATCTACTGGCTGCTAAGGGGAATGAAGTTTCATGTTTGTAAATCTGTGGCCTTTGGGTTGAAGATGGGCTTTGGAGATCAAACATGGAGAAAACTACTTCAACTAAACACTCCTTTGACTTTGAGGTGTTAGTCTCTGGTAGATTTTTGCTTCTAAGCTCTTTTAAAAGCTATATTGTCTTCACAAAGAAACACCCATCTGAAAGATATTTTTCGTTATAACTTCCAAACGGGCAAAAACGGGCAGATGAAATAAAAAGTGGCGTTATCTACAGTTATTTTAGAAGACATTAGGCTTTGTTTCGTGTTGTACAAATTTGTACGAAAAAAGTTGCAGCCCTTATAAACTAGGTTATGTGCATTTAGCACTAGTACTAGGAAAAATATGTTGGTTCTTAGAGATAATACATCACAACTCGCAACTTAATCTATTTACTAACCTTTTTGAATATATTAAAAAAAAATTTAAAAAAAAAAAATTAATAACTTCCCTAAATAATGAATTGCAAGAAATTTCGCCAATGCTGCATAATTAATGATTTTTGGACTAACGGTACTATTTGTGCGAAGAGTATACTCTTGTTTCTGTAAATTCGACTTATTTCTATGTCTCTGACATTTTAACTATCAGCCAAGGTACTGCCAGCCATAAAATAAAATACATATTTTTGGACTTATTTCCCGCTAAAATGGCTTTTCAGACCACTGTGCAGCGGTGCGGTTGTTGAAATTATTCTTCAAAATGTAAGATAACCTTAAAAACTAGTTCATGACTTTTAACTTCAAAAATGTTTCTGTTTTAGTATGTGAATTTTTAACATAGTAAATAAAGATATTATATGAAACAAGCTTTGGTATGTCTAAATACAGTATTTAAAAATCTTGAAACCGAAAAACGAACTGTTTAAGTGGGATAATGAATAAACAACATTGCCCGGTCGTCCATTTTCAAAAATAGTCAAATTGTTACAACCGGCGTAAATTTTTATATTTTTACACATTATCGGTACAGATGCAAAAGCACGAAACGAAACTATTAGTATAAGAACTACAAACAAAATCTCTATACGTGGTGGAACTGTTTAGCTTTGTTATTAAAAAACTTGGTGCTGATGAATTCTGCTAGACTGCTAGACATAAAATAAAAAAAAACTGAGTTTCTCATAATGATTAGTTTTTGCTTTGGAAATTTTACTAACAATAATGAAGTGATATACATATTTCTGCCCAATTCAACTAATATCTATACTTTGATTTCTATTCGTACTTTGACCAGTGGACAGAAAAAAATTAATATTACTCTTTTTGCTATGAAAAATAAAATCTTGCACTGCTATTTTTTGCTAGCCGATAAAATATTTATCTTTTTGTTGGACATGGTCAAACCATAAGAAACAAAAAAAAAAAAACAGTAGAAAGATTGGTTCTTTCCCAGACCATCCGAGTTGAAGAAGTTTCGAATTTCATGCTTAATGAACTAAAAAAAACAACTTTAAATTCAGCTAAAATTTTTTGCCCAAAACGTGATGCTAGAAAACTAAATTCAACTTTCTATAAGAGAAAAAGATATTCAGAAATCATTTAAAAGAAAAATGGGTGTTATCTATCTGTTATGGGCACCTGACGCAGATACTGAATCCCCACTACAGGGATTATTTATTTTAAAAAAAATCATGCTTTAATGCTTCTCAGTGATACTGGTTTTTGTTATTGGAGACAAAACCTCGTTACCTTTATTTGAACCGATAAAGTTAGCGTTTGGGAAGTTTTGTTTGGGAACCGTTTGATACTTAATGGTGAAGTGCAACCTCAACGGTCGCGGTTGCTGTTAGCGCTTTCATACTCTTCGTTTCGAGATGTGTTGAGAACCTTTTTCTGTGGCGTCAACGGGTATTTTGCTATCGACAGGACTGGAGTGTTTTGAAGCGAGTTGAGGTAGTGCGAGTAGTGAAGGAAAAGTAGCGCTGTTTGTTTTACTGGCTCCAAAACACTTATGCTAATCATCTTTTTTTAAATCTTTCTTGACGATTACCAACATCAAATGAACTGACTGTGGCATTTCTATTTTATTAACAACCTATTTCACTGCCTTGGGCTGTTTTCAACCTGAAAACCCTAAATAATATATAAGTTAATATAAATAGTGAAGAAAGAGAGATATTCTAGAAGTAATTACACACCGCGTCATATTGCTGTTTTTGGTTAACTAGGCAAAATGAAAACTGAAATGTCAAAATAAAAAAAGACAAGGACAGAAGGGATTCCTGTGGCAGCATTGGCACTTCTGTCACGACTCTTCTGGATTCATCGCGCAACCAAGCGCTCGAAGCGCTAACTACAAATCGGAAGATCAAACACGCTCCCACACACACACGAACACACAAACAGAAACAGTTTCACAAATATATACTTTTGGACGCTACAGCTATGGTGGCAAAAAAACACAAGTTTTCTTTACTTTTTCGTGGAGTGGTTAGCGGGACATAGATTGAGCGTCTTAAATGGACTTAGACAGTTTCCAAAATCGCAATCAAAGATAACCTGTTTATATTATTATATGGTCTATAGACTGGCCTTATCAAAATATTCTCCGATATGACTGTGTGTGATAAGGTGGATAATCGGTTTCATAAACTTTAATTATAAATTCATATTTACTCTCCAAATTTGGGATAAAATTTTGGTATCTGTTGGCAAAGTGAATGTAGCTTTACGGTCTAAAACTATGACTATTTACAAAGATTCGAACTAATCAAGGGAGTATCAAGGCAGATACAAAATATTCGCGAGACTGTAGACATTGTTTTCGAAAAGGCAAAAAGAATTTGTGAACAATGTGACAAGACAATTTTCCTGAAAAACGACGAAAGCGAGTAAAAAGACACGATTTAAGTGAAAGTTCAGACACTGGCTACGACATTACTCAGCAACAAAGTTTCAAAATGCAGATAAATGAAGCAATAGATACAATATTTCTGAATTAAAATGGTGATTCGAAAAACTACGTGACATACAAAACTCTTTCTGTTTTTGACCTTAAAACACATAACTACAGATTCGGTTGAAGAACTAAAAAACATGCAGCTGATTTGAGCATCAAATATTCTGCAGATATAAATGCCACAGAATTTTGGTCAAAAATAGAAACTTTGAAGAGTCAAGTTGAAGCGACTACATTATTTGATAAATGCGAATGTCAACCAAGTATGGATCTTCACAAAGCTATAGTCGAACTGGATTTAAAGGAAATGTTTCCAATGTAGTAGTCGCTACAAAGATATTTTTAACGATGCCAGTGACTGTAGCTTCTTGCGAGATATCATTCAATAAGCTCTAATTAATAAAAACGTACCTGTGGTCGACGATGGTTCAAGAAAGATTGTCTGGCCTAGCGATTTTGTCGATTGAATGCGACATAGCACGGCTCCTGTCATATGAAAATGTAATCAAGGACTTCGCAATGAGAAAAGCGTGGAAAGTAAATCTTTAAGTAATCTAAGTAATTACAGCTTTGGGTTACTATCGAGTACTTTGTTTCATTTCTACATCTGAGCAAATATTTTTGAGTAAACAATTTTTATCTTAAAGAAATATACTAAGTAGGTACTTATATACTTTGGTAAACAAGGCAGCTTCTAAGTCTTCAACGTTGTTCACAGCAAAGCTTTCTCCTTCAGCTTTTATTTTGATGTAAACAGTTCCATGTTTTGTATAAGCACTGAGAAGTTGGTGGTTATTCCTCATGCGGATAGCGGGGTGGAGAATGGTACGCGTACTTTTTGATAAGCTTTCATTCAGAAAACAAAAGTTATTAGAACCTATGCCCAGGAGCCCAGGTCACGCAGCGAGAATTGTTGGTGTTGTTGTTGCTTTCGGTAGATGTTGATACCCTTTAGAATTGAGTTTCTCTCTTGCACACTATTGAATTTAAGTATTACCTATTATGGGCACGGTTGCCACGTGCCAAAAAATATGTGTCCAAAAATGAAAATGAAAATGACCAAATGTGGCTTGAAATGACCAAAACTATGATTGATTCCGCTGAAGAAAGAAGGGAAGAACACCAAGTTCTCAATCGTAAAAGGCAGCATGAGAAGCGCTTGTTTTTAAGAAAATATATAAATTTCATGAAAGTATGAGATTCAAAGTTTGCACAAAAAGTTAAAAAATCATGCCAGGGTGGAAAACTAAGAAACAAGCCCGCAAAGACCACCAAGCAAACATACCTGTAGCGCATTCATCTCTGAGGATCTCGAAAAGTTAATTATACAGAATCAACTTAGACGATTATCAAGAATGCCATACTCTAGATCAGAAGAAGTTAGGGTTGCAAACTCGTATGTTAGCTTGAATCAAATAAAACTATGGATATCACGACGGTCTCGACGCCGAAATTTTCAAGGAGCTTAAAAGGAAAGTGTACCAGCTGCATGATCTAGTCGGGAGAAAGCATGTTCAATGAATGGAAAATCTTACAATTGGACCAATTATAGAGGAAACCTCCCTCTTAACGTCAGATGCGATGTTTTGTCTTTGTGAAAGTCTGAAAACCCCCACGTCAACAAATTCGTACAGCACAGGGTAGAACGAACTTATTGATGCGCACTTTTTACAAAATTCGATAAGAAAACTGACGTATACATTTCAATTTTAAGGACATATAAACTGAAGGATTTCTCTTATTTCATTTCGTTGAAAAAATTACCAAATGGAATAAGAAGTGACCATGTGACCAAGTGTAAAAATAAAGACCAGATTTGGAAATAAATGACCAAACTGGCAACCGTGATTATGGGTGACGAAACTGAATTCTTACGGTTTCGAGTGCGTGTGCAAAAAATGGGAGGTTTGCATTTGGTTGTGAAACACAAATGATTGAAGAGCATATTCAAATTTTCCTCTGGTAAACAAGGTACTCCAAACAATACAGCGTCTGCTGCAATGTCTTTTTTATCATATTCATCAATATGTTGTATAACAAAAGCTTAAAATTTAGTTTACTCACATCAACAGAGTTCTCTTCGATGGTATCCTATCTCAGCACTGCATGTGCAATCGTGGTGTTTGCAATTTCCAATTTAGTGTCAAAGGTGGGAGCTTCAGCTGATTTGGTTTCAATGCATTCAACACGGTTCATAATTTGAGTTATCGTGTTGTTTACCTTGTTAAACTTCTGAGACCAATGTTGCTCAGTCTATTGTATATGGAATCTATAGCACTATCATCAGATAACTTTTTCTGAGAACTTTATTCACCTAGTGTTGCCCTGAAATCGCTTAAGCAAAGAGCCACAGACAAGAGAGAATTAAGCGCTTAAATTTCAAAAAGTGCCAAGAGAATTAAAATCAAAGCAAATTATGTAAGGTGGCAGGTGGGGAACAAAATCGCAGACAACAGAGAACATATAGAGAAACTAGCTGACCCGGCAAACGTTGTTTTGCCTTATAAATTATTTCTAGTTTCTAGATAAATTTTAGTGTAGACAAAAAGTTACTTACTTATTATAAGTGTATAAGTATGTAGTATATGCGTGAAATAGGCATGGAGGGCATTTTTTGCTGCTAAATTAGCTCTTTCAACAAGCCACTCATGATTTATGTACTGTGTGTGTATATCGGGAAATATTTTTTCAATTAAAGTGTTTCGCGAATCAGCGATTGTGCAGAAATCGGTCGGTAATTTGATGTATCCAGTTTCATCTGAAGCAACTTTTCCATCACCGATATTTAAGAGCTATTTTGAGAATTTTTCAGCGGAAGGATCTTGAAGCATTTGAACGCGCGTGTTTACTTTGAGCTGAACTTTTTCAACATGACGCCACAATGGAAATGATTTTAAGCAAGCGTCGATCTCATCAGCGTATGTTGTCTTTAAATGTTGGATACTGTTGCCCATTCACTTTACGTATATCTTGAAATGATAATGGGCCATAACATTAACCAAAAACAGTCGAAGATAAAAGCACTCAGTGTGTCTTGGATTGACTGTAAATAATCGCCCCAAAGCGTTCGATTGAAATAAATTGAAACTTGCATCAACTGGTGAGCCTTGCTTGCGGGGCATCCATTTTTTTGTTTGAGTCCATGTGAAATAGCGTGGTACTTGTGAATAGAGTAATGTTCTTGCAAAGGCACCAAAATCATACTATTACACAATTCAAAAAATTCAGTGAGTGTTGTTTTAGGTGGATTTGTATCTCGATCAATCACTGTTTCGTTCGTAAAAAATACACGCTGACCGTTTTCAAGATGGACGGCTAACTGAACAACTGATGGATCCCGTTCTTCATGGATTGGAAAAGCGAAGATACGCCAAGCAGCTTTATTTAATATGGTAGAGCGTAATTTCATCGTTTTTATTCATTGGAGGAGCATTTGCATTAGTATTCTCTACTCTAAACACAGCCATATCACTGCCTTTATGGACATACTTGCAAATATATTTGATGCTCTTCACAGAACTGCAAAACTCAACATTAATATGTGCATTGTATGTCTTGCTTAGCAGAGGTGAATACGGCACCACCCAACGATTGTCAATATCAATGTCTGTGTTGCTGATATTTTTAATAAATGATTGTCCGCCATTATCGGGATTTTTTCGACGATATATTGGATATCCGTCGGTATTTGTTATTGTATCATTAGTAAAACCTTTAGGAACATTTTTAGTACATTTTCCATCTGCTATGCAAGGCGATGAACGATAAAGATTACCGCATGGACCATGGATCATGTTTGCTGTAACAATATCAAACAGCACTTGGTCAGTAGACGGATCTGGAATTCCCGCAGAAATGATACTATCGAATTCTTCAGGACGGATTTTTTCGATTTACCAGACCAAAATGTGCGCATGAGGTAATCCTCGCTTTTGCCACTCAACTGAATACAGTCAGCAACGTGTGCGACCGAATACATGTAATTTAGTAATGAAATCTATGCATGTATTAGAGACTTTAACTTTTGTCTGAATACACGTGCTGTAATGTCATGACGATGTATTGCATTTTGGCCAGGCAATAGCAAAGATGTAATCTCTGGCCATTTTGGATTACATGTGAACGTGATAAATAAGCACGGTCGTCCATATTCGCGCACGTAAACCATAGCATCCTGTATATATTCCTGCATATGACGTGGACTGCCTACGTACGATGATGGTAAAATGACAGAGTTACCAATTTCGGCGACGTCGGCGTTGTTGTTAATAGCGTCTCGTAACTGAATGTACTCTTCCACGCGCAGCTTGAGTTGATTAATAAATTTAAAATTTTATTTTCTAACAAATTAAACTAATAAATATGACATTTGATTGATTGATTGATTGATATAATTTATTTCTTAAAATATAAATACAAAAATGTATAAACATTTGCGTAGGCAGATTTAAGAAATGTAAGTGACAATGATATTTTTATAATAAAGAATAGAGATATTGTCACTATTAGGTAAATAATTTCCATAATAATTTTGAATGGGTGGGGTGACCCATAGATAAAAGAATAAAAACTGGAATTTGCTGAACAATCATTAATTTAAAGAAATGAGAATTACAAAAACTATATAAAAGCTAACCATTTCATCAAAACATTAGAAATAATTAAAAACTAGTTATTCATCATTAGTTCAATGTATACTAAGTCAAATTCAAAAAGCCATTTTTTTACATTTATTCCAAATAGTGGCTGAGATGTAAGAACTCTGATAGAATTTGGAAGTTTATTAAATATTCGGCATGAAACTATGTCATAAAATTTTCGAAATGCTGTTGTGCGAAAGGATGTGTGAAGGAGTCACAGCCAACGACCTCGTAATGAAATGCTCTATTATTACCATTAACAGGTTGTCAACCCTCGGCTGTACCTCGATATCCGATCCTCTCACATTCAGTCAAATGCATTACACTTGACTTGCATGTGTATCCATAGAGTGCATTGTACTCGGAACAATATGACTCCCAACGGCAGGCCACTGCCAGCCGGCAGAAGTAATAAGGGATCATATTGCTTTGACTGCATGCGCTCTGTATATGTCACAGCAATAGTCTTTGGGTATGAGCATTTGTTTATGATATAGGTCATTGGCGCTCACCCAAAAGAATGTGATGATGAAGCGTTTTAATCGGATATCGAAGTGTAGTCGATTGTTCGATAACCAGAACTCGAGCATAGTAGCTTTGTATAAATAGGGTATGAATTTGGAAATAAAGTCAATTGTGATCGTGGAGTCGATCCGAAGAACACTCTAGTCTTATTATTTTATATACGGCTGTTAGCCTAAAAGTATAAGCTTGGACGTTTTCTTCTTTAGTCGTCTTCGGTACCACCCTCAACTTTGCAGTTAGTGCGAAAGAGGTTAGAGCGAAAGCAGTGAATGCTAAGCGATTGGTGCTGAAGTACAAACGACTTCACATGGCGATCTTGCCAGTCTTCAAAAGATAGCATATTAAAAGCTAGTTTTTCCTCCACGGTTTTCTTCAAAGCAAACAAAAACGAAAAGTGTTACTATAGTTATATCACACAAAAATCTTGATGACTACCCAGAGCGACCTAGCAGCGGCCGCAAAACATCTCGCAGAAGCCAAAAACATCCTAGAGAGGGGGAACCAGTCAAAAATCGAAGACAGAACTATTGGCCCTCGCCCTCTGACAATTGAAGAGTATAGAAGGCGAGTCAAACAGCACAGAGCCCCGACCATCATAGTACCCGAACAGAAGAAATCCCGGGGTGGTAGACGAGAAATTAATAAACAAGAACTACGGAACGTATATCGTCTGGCAAATCTGCCTGGTATAAGCCAGGTAGAACGACAGAAGTTCCTCAAGCAGATAAAAACAACCAGACAGAGCCACCAGCGTCAAGAACGAGAGATCAAAGCGAAGAAGCATCAAGAAGAAAACAGATTCCAACACCTTTTCCAAAAAGTAGCAACCCAAATCCAGGAAGGGATTCAGTGCCGCCAAACATAGATTTGTTAAAGAAAGTGTCGAAATATTATTATAGTAGGCTAAAATCACATTTCGCGGGAATGGGGAAAACCCAATCAAAAGAGGAAGTAGTTGTTAATAACAACGGCTCCCTAGAGAACAGTTCATCCACATCAATCCACTTTGGATTGGATGTAAAAACAATAGTGACTGTAATAATCGTTTGTATAGTCTTGCATTACGTTTGGAAACACTTAAAAAATAAATTTAGAACAAATGTTAGGAAGCATATTATGGAAAACAATATTTCCAAACGAAGAATGTCAGTATAATACTTGAAGTAAAACAAAGCAAAATAAAGCAAAAATAATTTTTTTTAGTTAACAAAAAATTTTTTTTTTCCTTTTACTCCTTCTTATGATCCTTTAAACCGGTAAACTTACATAAATCCCTTGATGGACTTCAGCCTACTAGAAATAGCTGTAGATAATTTGAAAAAATTATACAAAAATTTAAAAAAAACTCCAAACCGTAAAAGGAAAACAAAAGGAGCTGACGCCAAACTAGCAGAAATTTCAAATTTATGGGTTGATTTCATTCAAGAATTTACAAGGTGTAATCTGAAAGGTCTCACTAAAACAGAATACGAATATTTGGAAAAATTAACCTCTGAAGCTAAAGGGTATAAAGAACGATCAAAAGAAATTATAAGTCAGAATATTCAGGAAGTTAATGCAGACTCAGAATCAGAAATAGGATCAGCAACAGAGGAATTAGAAGTAAAAATTAGTCAGGAAGAAGCCAAACCAGTAGACAAAATGACAGACTTTGACTACAGTAAGGCACAAAAGTTGCCAGTACTTAACTGTGAAACAGTCAAAAAACGAACAGAAAATATTATGGACTTTCTAAATAGCATCGAGTTTTACCATGACACCCTTAACGACACGTCAAAACCTATTCTTATTAAGTTTTTATTGAAGTGCAAAATACAGGGTAAAGCGTTAACAGAACTAGGCTCACTCAAACCTGAAAACTTAGAACAATTAAAAGCCAATATAACAGAAAAATGTGGAGATAGGGAAACAATTGAAAGTATACAATCAAAATTAGACAGATCACGCCAGAAAAATAGACCGATGCGAGAATTCGTATCAGAAGTTGAAGATCTTATAGCAAAAATGACAGAATTGGAAATTAGCATTCAAGGGGAACAAGCTAGGGAAACACTGACTTTAGCAAACGAACGCCGAGGTTTAGCTTTCTTAAAGCAAGGGGTTAATGAAAGATATAAAATTATCCTCGATAGCGCCCGACACGTCGAAATGCAGGATGCTATTTCCCACTTGTTGGAGTTATCTCCAAACAATGCAGTAGCCACAGAAACAATACGATATACAAATAATAGTTATACCCCGAATCATAACTATAATGTTCAAAATTTCCGAAATAACTATCGACCTAACTACAACCGACCTATTTACCACAATAACGACAATAGAAACCGGAACCCAATAAGGCAAAACAATTTTAGTAATAATAATTACTCGCAAAACTTTCCTAGATCCAACAATTTTTCTTCCCAAAATCAATCAAGATTCAACTCAACACTAAATCGCTACCCAATTCAACAAAATAGCATGAATAGAAATAATTACAATAGCAACGAAGGTAGAACAAATAACAACCAAAATAATTTTCATCCCAGAAATGACAGACAAGGTAACAATCAAAGTGACCCTAACAATAACAGAATAAGACGTAACACACATAGAGAATCAGCCTATATTTTAAATGAGGGAAACGAAGTACATACCGAGGGGGGAGCCGACCCATCGGGGGGGATTATTTAAGCCCAATAGATCATATAATATGTACAGGGGGCATAATAAACGGCCTATATGTAGTTTTCAAAACTAATAATAAGAATACAAAATTTTTACTAGATACAGGCGCATCCATTTGCACCATAAAAGAACAAGCACTAGACAAAAGCATACAAATAGACACATTAAATAAAATGACAGTAGTAGGTATATCTGGAGAATTAACAACGATAGGAACTTGCAAAAATACACTGTTATAAGGACAGCAATTAACGGACTATCCTTTTCACGTAGTAAAAGATTCATTTCCCGTGCCCGTTGATGGCATTATTGGTGCTAACTTCCTTAAAGATTTTGAAGCTATAATTGACCTAGAACATTTCATTTTAAAATTATCTCTGAACAGTAGTCAAATTTCCTTACCTATAGAAAGCCAAAATAAACATAACTCATTTACAATAGCACCCAGATCTGAAGCCACCTATTGGTTGAACAGTAAACATACAGACACAAGAATTTTTTACTCCCAAGAACTTTGCGAAGGAGTATTCATGGCCGGTTCCATATCTAAGATAAAAGACGGAAAAATACCAATAAAAGTTTTAAACACTCGACAGGAAGAAGTAAAATTAAAATGGGTAGAACCAGACTCCAAAGCTCTTTCAGAGTACCACATTTTGGCGTATGAACAGACAACAAATTCCAACACAAAACGAACACAACAATTACTTTCACAAATTAATTTTGACACTTTAAACACAGAGGAAGCATCAGAACTTAAAGCTATTTGCACTAAATTTCAAGATAATTTCCATTTAGAAAACGATAAACTAACATACACACATATAGGTCAAGCCCAAATATCACTTAAAGTAGGAGCAACGACGAAGTATACTAAACCATATAGATTACCTCATTCACAAAAAAATGACATACAAAACGAAGTGGAGAAGATGATTAAAAACGATATTATTGAACCATCGGTATCAGCATGGAACTCACCTATTCTTGTAGTGCCCAAAAAGAAAGACCCAGTAACAGGAATGCAAAAATTCCGGTTAGTAATTGATTATAGAAAAGTTAACGACGTCATCGAAGATGATAAATTTCCATTGCCTAACATAACTGACATATTCGATATGGTAGGAGGTGCAACTTATTTCTCTTGTATAGATTTAAGCCAAGGATACTACCAGATGAAATTAGAAAAAGAAAGTAGGCCATGCACAGCGTTCTCCACTGAAAACGGTCATTATCAATTAAAGCGACTGCCAATGGGTTTAAAAATATCACCTAGTACATTCTCAAGAATGATGTCTATAGCAATGTCCGGTCTAACGTATTCAAAATGTTTTGTGTATCTTGACGACCTTATAGTATTCGGGAAAAATTTAGAACACCACAATAAAAATTTAATTGAAGTATTCGAAAGATTGAGAGAAGTAAATCTCAAACTACATCCAAGTAAATGTGCTTTCCTTAGAAAAGAAGTTTTATATCTAGGTCATATAATATCAGACAAAGGTATTATACCAGATCCATCAAAATCCATAGTAATGATAAAAATAAAAGTAACGGACCCTGGAAAACAAAAACTTATACTCAATGATTACCACATGTTACCGACAAGTGGACATGCCGGAATAAATCGCATGTTGCGGAATATTAAGAAAAAATATTTTTGGACAGGAATGCAAAACGATGTGACGACATACGTTAAGCACTGCCCAATGTGTCAGCGAAACAAACACATACAACCAAAAAATCAACCGATGACTATTACTACAACAGCAGAAACATGCTTTGACAAAATATACCTTGATTTAGTTGGACCTCTTGACGAGACGGAAGATGGGTCAAAATATATATTAACACTACAAGACGAACTTACGAAGTTTACAGAAGCCATTGCTTTACCAAATAAAGAATCTAATACGGTAGCTAAAGGACTTGTAGAAGGCTTTATCCTAAAGTATGGAGTCCCTGCTACCATAGCATCTGACCAAGGTACAGAATTTATAAATAGAGTTTTCAAAGATCTATGTAAGTTATTAAAGATAGAACAATTGCAATCCACCGCTTATTACCATGAAAGCATTGGAGCACTAGAAAATTCTCATAAAGTTTTAGGAGCATACCTTTGGAGTTATGTAGAAGAAAAACATACAGATTGGAACAACTGGTTGCCATATTATGTTTTCTGTTACAACACTTCAGTACATTCCGAAACAGGATTCACCCCATTTGAATTAGTATTCGGAAGACAATGTAATTTGCCTTCAAATCTTACAAAGAAAGTTGAACCAGTGTACAACTACGAAGACTATGTGATAGACTTAAAACACAGACTACAAATTGCTCATAAGGATGCTAGGGATACTTTAATACAAAAGAAAATTTCTAGGAAAGATAGGTACGATTCTGATAGAAAAGCAAAAACTCATGATTACAACGTAGGTAGTTTAGTCTTGTTAAAAAACGAAAGCAGAAAGAAGTTAGATCCAATATATATAGGACCATATGAAGTCTTATCACAGGAAGGAGTAAATTGCGAAATTAAATATGAAAATAAATAAATGATTGTTCACAAAAACAGATTGAAACCATTTTATATATATATGTTATTATTATTATAATTTGTAAACTTATGCAATTTGCGAAGTTCAGAAAGAAGATTTGAAAATAAAAACAAATAAAACCCATTTTATGTATGAATATTGTGTAATTTGTGAAATTGTGAAAGAAAATGTAGAAATAAAAAATTACTTTTATGGATGTTATTGTGTAATTTGTAAAATTATGAAAAAAAAAAACATTAATAATAAGAAATTTATTAAATGTACGTTATTGTATAATTTGTAAAATTGTGAAATAAATGTAATTGATTGGTTAAAACCATTTTAGACATATATATACTAGAATTGTAAATGAAAAAAAAAAAAAAAGGAAAGAGAAAGAGACATATACATATTGCTTAATAATATAAAAATCATTGAAAAGTAATTCTAAGAATAGAATTAATATCACCTTGAACTAGTTATTATAAGAAACTATACTCAATGCATTGATCTAAGTATAGTAATCTAAAAAAAAAAAGGTTTAGAAATACATAAAATTTAAAAAAAAAAAAAAAAAAAATTTTTTTGTAAGACATATTAAATAAAATAGAAACAAACGAATATATGTACCAAATACTGAATAACAAGCAATGAAAATGTAAATATCCCAAATGATATCAGACACTGACTAATATGTAATGAGAAAGAGGCTAAGCAAAATATAATAACTAATGTAAATATCACAAATATTAACTAAAAGTAAACATCCAGAAATAGCCACAATGTTCAATCCAATATGATAAAAGAAAAATTTTTTTTTTGGTTTCATACTCCCGTATTTGTAAAAGAGTCGTGGAAAAGTAGAAATCAACACTCTTGTCTTGATTTCTTCTTTTTCCCCAGGAAGGGTGGTGTGAAGGAGTCACAGCCAACGACCTCGTAATGAAATGCTCTATTATTACCATTAACAGGTTGTCAACCCTCGGCTGTACCTCGATATCCGATCCTCTCGCATTCAGTCAAATGCATTACACTTGACTTGCATGTGTATCCATAGAGTGCATTGTACTCGGAACAATATGACTCCCAACGGCAGGCCACTGCCAGCCGGCAGAAGTAATAAGGGATCATATTGCTTTGACTGCATGCGCTCTGTATATGTCACAGCAATAGTCTTTGGGTATGAGCATTTGTTTATGATATAGGTCATTGGCGCTCACCCAAAAGAATGTGATGATGAAGCGTTTTAATCGGATATCGAAGTGTAGTCGATTGTTCGATAACCAGAACTCGAGCATAGTAGCTTTGTATAAATAGGGTATGAATTTGGAAATAAAGTCAATTGTGATCGTGGAGTCGATCCGAAGAACACTCTAGTCTTATTATTTTATATATGGCTGTTAGCCTAAAAGTATAAGCTTGGACGTTTTCTTCTTTAGTCGTCTTCGGTACCACCCTCAACTTTGCAGTTAGTGCGAAAGAGGTTAGAGCGAAAGCAGTGAATGCTAAGCGATTGGTGCTGAAGTACAAGCGACTTCACAGATGGTACATTAACCAGATTTAAAAAATTTCCACTTACATTATAGTTGGAAACAATTCTGAAATTAAGATTTCCTGATCTTTTAAAAAATTCATTGAGAACCTTATAGCAGTACAAATGTCGAACTGGAAGAATTTTCAATTCATTGAATAGTGAAAAACTAGGGTAAAGGCGAGGTTTACGGCAAATTTTCTTCAGAACCAATTTTTGCATAACCAAAAGAGGTTGAATTTTATTAAAATAAGTTCCCCCCCAACATAAGATTCCATACTGTAATTTAGAATGAAAAATGCCATAATAAATTTTCATAAGAAGTTGATAGGAGCAAACTTTTCTAAGGTAATAAATATATCGAAAAGTGCCTCGAAAGTACTGCCTCAAATTTTCGGTATGTTTGAAGAAACTCATTTTTTAGTCAATAATAAGACCCAAATATTTGAACTCATTGACATTTTCTAACCGGAAGCATCTATCACTGCAACTTGAAGAACTAGAAAAGGTGCAAGAAGAGCAGTTGGAGACACAAAAACATTTCAAGAGTTTAAATTTTTGGCAATCTGTAGCATGGAAAAAAAGATCCGTATCAACATTAATATTTTGTAAAAAGTTAAAAAACATAACCTTGGTTTTAGGACTGATAACTAATTTGTGCTCAGCAAACCAAATTCTTAACAAGCTTAAATCCCAATTCATGTCAGCTATAAGATTAAGGTAGCTATTCGCACTAAAACTGAAACCAACATCATCAGCAAAAGCAGTCAATTTCCCTTTGAAAGGAAGTCTAAATAGTGAATTGATATAAATTAGAAAGAGGATTGGCCCTAAAACTGAGCCTAGTGGAATTACTATTTTCATTAATACCATATCGCTCATAACATCATCAATTTTCACTCGTTGTCTTCTGTTTTCTAAATATGATTCAAACCATTTGCATATAAAACCTCGGAAGCCTGCTTTTTCCATTTTACTGATGAGTATAGTGTGATCCATCATATCAAAGGCTTTTGAAATAGCGACAAATAACGCAGCAGTATACATCTTACTATCGAGGCAAGTGAATATTTGAGAGCAGAAGCGCAACAAGGCATCCTCAGTTGACTTTTCACTTTGAAACCCGAACTGAATGTTGCTAAAGAATTTCGTTTTATCTAAGAAACTCATCATTCTATTCTTAACAGCTTTTTCAAATACCTTACTTATGGATGGTAACAAAGAGATCTATGACATTTACACTGAGACTGTAAAATCTAATTTATAAAATTCTTGTGTCACAGTATAAATTAAAGAAACAATGTTAAGGGTAGATGACCCTTATCACTTAGGGCTATGAAAAATAATTAGTAGCCGATTCTCAGACCTACTGAATACGCATATAAAATTTGGTAAGAATCGGTAAAGCCGTTTCGGAGGAGTACGGTAACTAACATTGTGACAAGGAAATTTTATATATATAAGGATAAGTATTTCAGTAATCATAGCATATCATAACCATAATAGTCCGGTCAAATTAACTTCAATAATAGGGGTTAGGTTACATTAATTCGCACCTTGCTGAAAATTGGCATGAATGTTGGGAACCCTATTACTTACAATTTATCAAAAATCCCCCTCAATCCGCCGCTTGGAAAAAAATTATTCAAGGTCAAATGTTGCAAACATGGGTTTTATGAGTTTTCCAGCTAAACGGTAAGTTTTACCATAAAAATAGAAAGGCAAAAATTATTCACCAAGCAATTATTTATAAAAATTGTAAATACACTTTTTTTTCCTAAGTATCACCATTTCGGAGATATAGCTTTGCAAAAAGTTGAAAAACTTGTGTTACTCCTAATATGCACACGTTTTCGCGCCACCCGTGAGGTAGTGTGCATGGCGCGTTTTTTTTACGTTGTTTCCCCGGTAGGCCTATTCCACTATCTATTGTGGTTCTGTTGAGGTAAAAGCTATTGTATTAAATTGAAATTGGTGTTATTGTGATGACTATTGTAATGAATGAGAGCGGTGCGGTGTAAGTAATGAGTAATTTAAAAAAAACTATTCGTCTGATTGGAACTCTTCTTCTTCTTCTGGAACATAATCCATACTGTCTTGTTCTTCTTATTCTTCTTCTGGGTGCAAATAAATTGTTCAAAGAGCGATACATCAGAAGTCTCCTCGCATATACCGTAGGAATCCTCTTCTACTGGCGATTGAACTTTGGAGCACGATTGACCTCGACAACTGATACATGCTAATGAACAAAACAACCCCACTTTCTAGCAGCCGCATTTAGCATTACACCCCTTTTTGCAATTGCAAAAAATTGAGTTGAGGAGTTTTTCCGGTGCAGGAGGGAGTAAAGTTTTGACTGGTTCCAATATATTGTCAATTAACTTCCAACCCCAGTTTTCTGGGTTTAGTTTATTACCGAGCCATATTTGAACTTGGTAATATACCCGAAATAGATGTTGCTCAGCAGAAGCAGAGGTTGGAGGAAGACAAGCTAACTGTAGGTACTTGCTTCTTTTTATGCGTATTCTTAGCAAAAGACAAGTATCGAAACTTATCCAAGCACGCAATTTTTTTTGGAGCTCCGTAAACGGAAAGAAGAAAGCGAATTCCGTTGGTGATTACAGCTTGTGGAGTAGAGGTACTTTGAAAACGTCAGCACAATCAACTAAATCTTGTCTCTCAAACAATTTCAAAACTGTTCTCTTACCTCTCCTGAAAAATGCTTTATGATAATGTTTTATTTATGATAATGTCTTTAGGCCATGATCAACAGTAACTGTTTCGCTTTCGGCCAAATGTTTATTACAAATAAAACAAAATTGAGACATTTCTATATCAAACACTAAACGGCACAGATTTTGTTTGGAAGTAAAAGCAATAACTATGTTGTGTTCTCGCTACGAAGTAATGCTTGAGACTAATACTTTTCTATCTAGTTAGGCCTTGGTTGACAAAGAAGCAGTTATACTAGCGTTGCCACGCGGAGAATTGAATAGCAGACAGTTGTTGCTCAATACAAGCCGCAATGTTGTCACTTTACTGCACTTTAAGTACCTCAGAGGTAGAAAAAAAAGTCTGTACTTCGCTAATTGTGTTCTTTATGTATTTCTTAGAGAGCCAGATTAAAATTCAAATCATATAAATCTTACCTACCATTGAAAAACTCATTAAAAAGCATATTACGAAAGTAAAAACCCGAACGTAATAAAACAATTGAGTGTCATAAAAAAAATCTGATCTGGTCACCCAAGCTATTAAGCAACACGATGCACGACAAAACAATATACACACGCACGATCATTTGGGAGCGCCTTTAAAAATGCATTCATAAAAAACTCCAGATCGCGTATCTTACAATGGAAGTTTATTGGTATTGCCCTGGGAGAACCTACTGTGTATCCTTCGAACATTTGGGATTGTCCGAAAGGATTACTATTCATAGTTTTGACCTGCTTCTACTCATTGCTTTTTCTTTATTTTTTTGCTTTTCATTGTCGAATGAAGTAGTAGGCGTTGCATTTGTGTAGATAGTGTCCCTACTCATTATTAGATATACTCTAGTCTCAACTCTCAACCGTCCCTGTTCCTACTCATTTACTTTTCTCAAGGACTAAAAATGATATCTTTCCGTTGCAAATTTTCCGTCATACTTTTTTGAGTAAAATGTATTGTTTGGAAGAAAAAATTTACGAAAGAGAGATTTTCCCTCACTGTCTTAATAAAGAAGGTTTTACAAAAAAACATATTATAATTTTACAGTTTTGAGCATAATTTTATGTTCTTTTATCTGTTGCAGCTATTGGAGTTAGTCTTGCTTGGATTGTACTATCCTGCTGCTGGGGTCTTGCTGATTCAGCCAATAAGGTGTTATCATACCCTGCCCTTCTGCCTTTGAGCCGCTTAACATATTGCACATATCTAGTTCATCCGGTGATAATGCTGTTGACATCATATCAGATGGAAGGAACTGTACATTTGAATAATTTTTTGATTTGGATTATATTTTTAGGTAATACAGCTATTTCGTTTGGAGCAGCGTTTTTTGTTTCGGTGTTGTTTGAAGCACCAGCGGTGTGGTTGTTGAAATTATTCTTCAAAATGTGAGATAACCTTAAAAACTAGTTCATGACTTTCAACTTCAAAAATGTTTCTGTTTCAGTATGTGAATTTTTAACATAGTAAATAAAGATATTATATGAAACAAGCTTTGTTATGTCTTAATACAGTATTTAAAAATCTTGAAACCGAAAAACGAACTGTTTAAGTGGGATAATGAATAAACAACATTGCCCGGTCGTCCATTTTCAAAAATAGTCAAATTGTTACAACCGGCATAAATTTTTATATTTTTACACACTATTGGTACAGATGCAAAAGCACGAAACGAAACTATTAGTATAAGAACTACAAACAAAATCTCTATACGTGGTGTAACTGTTTAGCTTTGTTATTAAAAAACTTGGTGCTGATGAATTCTGCTAGACTGCTAGACATAAAATAAAAAATGGGCACGACTGGGTCGCACGAACTTGCGATTGTGTGCACAATACCAATACCAAAAAATTAAGGCTGAGTAAAAGGTTTTAGTATTCGCTCTAAATATTTTTGGTGGGCTCAGGGCTGCCAAATAAATTTTAATAATGAAAATTGAATTAAATCACGCAAAATATTGAAAAAAATTAAAATTAAATATTCCAAATGTTTCAATCGAAAATCCAAAAACGCCATTCTTTTGCAATTGCTAGTACTTATAAACGTTGAATATTTAACCAAAATCTTTAGAGCAGTTTTTTAAAAAATCGGTTTTTTATTTTTTATTTTTTAATAAAAAAAGTTTTTTAAAATCTAGGTATGCAAGTCTTAAGATCTTGCCAGAAGATGTTTTGACAAGAAAATTGAAATAAATCAGCAATACCGTTTTGAAAATATTCAAAAAATCCAAATTATTTTAAAAAAATTAATAAAAATTTCAAAATTTAGAATTTTCCAAATGTTAATATGCAATCTTTTTAATGTCATCTACGACTTCTTTAATATGAAATTTCTTCAAAATCGTGTCAGCCATTAACGAGGAAGTCGGTTTTGAAAAAAACGGTACTATGGGGGTTACCGTTTTTAGACTTTTCCCAAAAAAAAATTTCGCATCATAAGAAAGACAATTGAAAAATAATCCTTCAAATAAAATTTTATCAAAATCGTTTGAGCCGTTTTCGATAAAACTAAGTATTATCATATAGGTTGTATGGCAGGTACCGTTATTTCAAGACCTAGAGACCCAATTCCAAAAACCCCTCTGTAGGATGCCAAATAGACCCTGACTGCAAATTTTGAAGAAAATAGGTCAAGCGGTTCAGGCTGTAGATCCATATACGGACATGCAGACAGACAGACACACAGACAGACAGACAGAATTGTAGTACCCACTTTTTCGTATTCTCTATCATCGTAATGTCGTGTTTAATTGTTATTTCTAAATTGTTTTTCTGCACGATTGCAAAACTTGCCTTATAGTACCTATAATCGCAAGTAAAAAAACTGAGTTTCTCATAATGATTAGTTTTTGCTTTGGAAATTTTACTAACAATAATGAAGTGATATACATATTTCTGCCCAATTCAACTAATATCTATACTTTGATTTCTATTCGTACTTTGACCAGTGGACAGAAAAAAATTAATATTACTCTTTTTGCTATGAAAAATAAAATCTTGCACTGCTATTTTTTGCTAACCGATAAAATATTTATCTTTTTGTTGGACATGGTCAAACCATAAGAAACAAAAAAAAAAAAAAAACAGTAGAAAGATTGGTTCTTTCCCAGACCATCCGAGTTGAAGAAGTTTCGAATTTCATGCTTAATGAACTAAAAAAAACAACTTTAAATTCAGCTAAAATTTTTTGCCCAAAACGTGATGCTAGAAAACTAAATTCAACTTTCTATAAGAGAAAAAGATATTCAGAAATCATTTAAAAGAAAAATGGGTGTTATCTATCTGTTATGGGCACCTGACGCAGATACTTAATCCCCACTACAGGGATTATTTATTTAAAAAAAAATCATGCTTTAATGCTTCTCAGGGATACTGGTTTTTGTTATTGGAGACAAAACCTCGATACCTTTATTTGAACCGATAAAGTAAGCGTTTGGGAAGTTTTGTTTGGGAACCGTTTGATACTTAATGGTTAAATTGCACTTGCAACCTCAACGGTCGCGGTTGCTGTTAGCGCTTTCATACTCTTCGTTTCGAGATGTGTTGAGAACCTTTTTCTGTGGCGTCAAAGGGTATTTTGCTATCGACAGGACTGGAGTGTTTGAAGCGAGTTGAGGTAGTGCGAGTAGTGCGGTGAAGGAAAAGTAGCGCTGTTTGTTTTACTGGCTCCAAAACACTTATGCTAATCATCTTTTTTTAAATCTTTCTTGACGATTACCAACATCAGATGAACTGACTGTGGCATTTCTATTTTATTAACAACCTATTTCACTGCCTTGGGCTGTTTTCAACCTGAAAACCCTAAATAATATATAAGTTAATATAAATAGTGAAGAAAGAGAGATATTCTAGAAGTAATTACACACCGCGTCATATTGCTGTTTTTGGTTAACTAGGCAAAATGAAAACTGAAATGTCAAAATAAAAAAAGACAAGGACAGAAGGGATTCCTGTGGCGGCATTGGCACTTCTGTCACGCCTCTTCTGGATTCATCGCGCAACCAAGCGCTCGAAGCGCTAACTACAAATCGGAAGATCAAACACGCTACCACACACACACGAACACACAAACAGAAACAGTTTCACAAATATATACTTTTGGACGCTACAGCTTTGGTGGCAAAACAGCACAAGTTTTCTTTTCTTTTTCTTGCGACAAGACTGATTGGTTTTTAGTGCGCGTTTCATTGTCAAATGTTTTGGAACTTTATCAATAAATATAATTTATTTAAGTGTTTTAACCACGAGATTTTAATTTACAGATCAGAAGTAGAATAGTTCTACAATTGGTGACCCCCGACATAGCGTATATTTTTCTTAAATCGAATAAACATTGACCGTGAAAAACGACGCCATACCAGCAGCCATTTTTTTCTCTCAAAAAAAGATTTTTTGCGTGTTTCTTCCTCCAGCAAGATCTCCATGTTATTTCCTAGATCTCCTATCAACGAAGATTTAAACAAAAGCCTGATCGTGTTGTGCCCCACACCCAATAACTGTAAACCAAAAACCCAATTCTTAGGAATTGCCCCGTCGCTTCTTTAACGTACGACATAGTTTCGATTTCGATAAGTGTGCCATGCATTGGTTATGTCACAACAATAACAATGCATGTCAAGCGAACCGAAATACGTTAACAAAGAAAGCGACGAGGAACATACTGTGTAGTAGGGATGCTCATGGAAAAAAAACATCGATGTTTTATTCGATGTGATACATCGTAACCTTATATCGATGTTTGTCGATGCATCGCATAAAAACATCGATGTTTTCGATGTATCGATGTTTTTTTAGCAAAGCGTACGCGTCGCGTGTGCAGCTGCACATCGTGTAGTCTGTCTCTGTAGGGCTATTCCAGAAAGCGCGGCGGATCGTATTTAAAGCGATAACTCAATTGCGAGGGCTTTAGGTTATTCTGAAAAGCGAACATGGTTAGAAATTAAACTTCCAATATTTTAATTTGGAAGTCTTATGCATCCACTCAAATGTCATCTATTTCCAAATTTTTCCAATGAAAATTCCAAGTTTCCCTAAGTATCCGCAGAAAATATTTTCAAGAACGGAGATAAAAGCAAAATTTTTGGTAATCAAACAAATTTTTAAATGCAGTTATATTTTCTATGCTATTGTTTTATACATTTGAAGGTGATGCTGGTTATACTCTTGAACCGTGGTTAATTACACCTTATAGAGCAGCTCTTGGGAACATCAGTGAAGCAAAGTACAATACGGTGCATTTAAAATGTCGAAGTACTTAGAGAGATGTTTTGGAGTTCTCAAAGGAGGGTTCCGATGCCTATTGCACTCAAGACAGCTGTATTACCAGCCGGAAAAAGGAGCCTGGATTACTAACGTGTGTGCCACCTTGCATAAAGTTTGTTTCAAATCATTAATAGCTGTAGGAAATTGCTATCCCTTCGTGTTGTTGCATAAATTCAACAAGCATCAAAAATCGTTGTGTCGTGGTGTGTTTTTGACTCCTTTAATAAAAAAAAAGAAAATTACTCTCAATGCAATTGATGATAATTAAATTTTTCATTATATTTACATTTTTCTATCAATCCGCTTGTAATTCGAAACTACAACACCTATCGCTTTTGAAAACGAAATGAATTATGTCAAAAAGGTATAGTTTCTACAAAAGAAAAGAATGACGTTTGGAAAGCGCTTACGCTTTCCACAGGAAAAAAAATTAAAAGCGATTCGCTTTTGAGAATACGAAAATTCATTTCCGCCACCAAAAGCGATCAGCCGCGCTTTCTGGAATAGCCCTACTGGATATATAAAAAAAGGAGAAGAGAGCATAAATTATGTATGACATTAATTAAACAGAAACAGAACACTGAAATCGATTTGGTTAGGTACTGTAACTGTGAGTTGTGAGTGTGTTTTGTACGATGCTTGCTTTATTCAAAATGGATCGAATGAAATACACCATCCAACTGATACATAAATTGAAAGAAAAGAGAGAGCATGTGAAATAAATTTCACTGTAGATTTGGCACTTTCAGTGAGTCTTTTTAATGCTTGCTGCATTCGATGCATCGAATAAAAAAACATCGATGTATCGGTAAACATCGAAAGGGTGCGAAACATCGGATTTATTCGATACATCGAATAGTAAACATCGATGTTTTCGATGTATCGATGTTTTTTGAGCAACCCTACTGTGTAGTGTCACATTGCAGACCAAGTAATTGTGAGAAATAGCACACACATATGGTTGGCATATGGTGGTTGCAGTCTGTGTGGCCCAGATTGCGTGGTTGACCTGGAACCAATAGTGACGATCATAGGTAATAAGGACGGAGTGCGAAAGAATGAAGAGGGCACTCTTATTCGAAACATCAAACGTGACTTGCGTTTTTCTTTGACTTGCGTTGTGTACAAGCGCAAACTAACATTGGTGGCAGCGGTGGGATTAGAAGTGTAAAGCATCTGCCTTCTTTTCCGAAAATAAATAAGTAAAAAGTAAAGAGTGAAAAAAAGGAGAAAATAAAGAAAATTAATCGGCGAAAAATTCCAATAGTGTTCCAAGTAAATTTTCCTAATAAAACGAATTTTAATCGGTGCGCGAGTCACACTTATCATAAATTCAAACGGACAATAACCCAAGTGAAAGTGAAAGTAAAAAAAAAAAAACATAAATACAAACGGACAATAACCCAAGTGAAAGTGAAAAAAAAAAACCAACAACTAAATACATCCCACAGAAGTAAGCCAATTCCTGTGGTCGAGAAGAAAGAAGGAAGGAAGGAAGAAATTGCCACGCCGAGGCAATCAACAAGAAAACAACAACAACTACTCATTCAACAAGCACATTCAACACCCAAGAAAAAAAAATGATGATGATGATTATGTAAGCCAATTATAATTCCTTTTTGTATTCATATTGCAGTGTTTTTTTTTTTTTAAAGAAAAAATATATTTTTGATTATCTCACACTAAGTTATTCCTCGCTAAGTTAGTTATTAAAACAAGTGTAACCAGTCTTTTTTTTAATATATACCTAAAACAAATACCAAATCCTACCATTATACCCAATCCCAAATTTAATTTCAACACTTATGTCCGACCCTGGTCTGAATCTGCATATTTCACTCAGAAGTAGAAAAGTTACTCGCTCGCGCAGATCCTCAGATAGCGAAATTTCAGAATCCAAACTTCCATTAGAAAAACTGCTTTCAGCTATTTCCCTCCCAGAACTTATTATGTCGACATTCAATGTTTCGCAAGCCATTAAGCTCATACCTGAGTTTGATGGAAGTTCAAGAAACTTAGATAGGTTTATTCAACTAATAGACCTTCAATCAAAAAAAACTTCTAACGATCCCGAAAAAGCCGATCTTGTTGACATTGTTAAGTCCAAATTAACTAACCGGGCATATAACGTTATACTCAAGTATAACGATTACAATGCTTGGAAAGAGTTAAAAGAGGCTCTGATCAAAAACTTTAGGAAAACTAGGTCTGCGCAAGTGATACAGACCGAAATTTTCCAATTTAAGCAAGGCTTTAAGGAACCTGTTAGTACATACGCGGAGAGGGCTAATGCTCTTTTCGATGAACTAAACAACGCGAGCGCTAGCACCGAAGATAACGCGGCAAACTTGGCTATTTAGAATTTAAATAACAGAACAATTTTAAATAGTTTCTGCAACGGGCTAATACCACAGTTGAAAACAATGGTCAAAAGCGCTAGGTGTACAGAGTTAGACGTAGCAATAGACATAGCTATGGAAGAGGAGAAACTTCTTTCTGCAGCAATAATGGCAAATACTGCCACAACTGTCGAACAAAAACCCACAACACTATAGAGTGTCGATCCCAGCAAAACACTAACAAATTTTCAAACTTTAATAGGGGTCACAGACAAAATACAAATTCTAGCACAAATAATCCATGGGTCAATATCGTACGAAATGCAACCGCATGTAGTTATTGTAAAAACCTGGGTCATACGATAGACCAGTGTAGGAAAAGACAATATAATAACAGCAGACATTACAATGCACCACAAAATGGGGCAATACAAAATTAGGGAAACTACCAAAGACCTGGCCCGTCCAACACCCGGAGTCAGGTAAAGCACATGCTTTAAGGTGTGAAGAAGATATTAAATTACTAGATCCACTGTATCCACTGACTCATCAAAATCAAAAAAAACCATTTAACACATTGCATGAACAATCTCGAAATGAAGATTCATTCTCATTGCGTCCACTGAACCCACTGTCTCAAAACAAGAAAACTATTCCACTGAATCCACTGTCTCGAAACAAAGAAACTATTTCACTGAATCCGCTGTCTCAAAACAGAAAAACTATTCCACGGAATCCACTGTCTCGAAATAAAGAAACTTTTTCACTGAATCCTCTGTCTCAAAACAACAAATCAAATTCACTAAGTCTACTAAATCCACTGTATCGTAACAAAACTAGTTCAAATATAAATTCAACTCCACTGAATCCACTGAGTCAAATTAAAACTAACTCTCATATAAACACAACTAAGGAAAGCCCAACTCCAAAACCACATTCAAATTCAAATCCATTTAGAAACAAAGACGTCGAGTTGCCAAATTTTAATAAAAAGCGTGATAACGCATCTCGAAATCCCAAATACAACAAAGGTTTCACTCATACAAGCAACGCAAATAGTTTACTAAATTAAAATCAACGACAAAATAGAAGTGACAAACAAATAAATAACTTACGGCTCGCGTACACTAAATCAGACATCGTCCGAATTATAATCGGACGTTGTCGGCCGAACTCTGACATTCGAACCAAACATGTGTTAAACAAAGAGAGCACGTACACCACTTCAACCGACAACGTTAGATGTCGTCCGTTGTCGTCCGAGTACATCCGATCAACCGACAAATCCGAACTTGTTTGGATTTATCGTACGTCGTACGTCAGTTTGCCAGTAGAAGTTAATAAAAATAAAAGCAATGGGTTGTGAAAAGCTAATAAATTTGGTTTTTAGTAGGACACCACTTTTGAATAAGTTTTCAAAATCATATAATAATAGAGATGTCACAAAAAATCAGTGGAAAAAGTTGCGATTGAAATGAACCAGCCTGTTGAAGAGGTAAAAAAAAAGTGGAATAATTTGAGGGACCAATTCCGCAAAGAATATAACAAGCACAATGCACCAGGAAGATCTGGTGCTGCAGCAGATAATAAATCATCTTGTTGGACATACTTTGCCTCTCTTTTGTTTTTGGCAAAACAAATCGCTCCTAAACCACTAAGCGGAAATCTTCCATCAGATTTAACTAGCCCCACTCAAGAAAATGAAAGTGATTTACCAGTTCAAGAAGTTCTAAAATTATCAGATTCTGAGCTATCAGTCACACAGCCCGGACCCTCGCATTTGTCGCAGCCGAGTAGTTCAACAGTGTTCCAACCAGAAACTCCCACGTCGCAACAAAATACAAAACCTAACAAAAAACATGTGCGTTATACACCTACTAAATCTGGAAGACCTGCGAAAAAACGACATCTAGATGTCGACAAAGAGTATTTGAACATAGAAAAAAGAAAACTGCACTTATATGAGTCCAGAATCGCAGATAAATCCTTGGAAGACCCCGATCGTAATTTTTTGTTGAGTCTACTCCCTTATCTTAAAGAAGTGCCACGAAAAAGAAAAATTGCTGTTCAACGAAAGCTGTTAGATGTTTTTTTCGAAGAGGAAAATCCTGGATGTCATTATTCTCCATTAAGCTGCTATTCTGTGGAAGATTCAAGTCACCCCAGCTCAGTAGGAACACATTCGAGTACTCCACTTCCACCATATATGGTTGACATTGAACAGCCCGAGGCATCGACTACAAATGAAAGGGATGATTCAGAAACACCAGAATATCTCGAAGAAGATGAGTTTCAGACATACAATCTTAACATTTGAACACAAACCATAATTTTGTTAATTAAAAATACCATTTCATTTGGAATAATAACAACAGTTTGTTAACTTTTAAAATGTTTATATTTTATTTTCACATGCTATTTTCATGACAAAAGAACTGTTTGAAAGCTTCTCGAATGTTAATGGCTTCGTTTGCACTTCTATTTTGCCCTCTAGAAGCAAAATTGATTCTTTGTTCAGTACTTCTTCTTTCAGCAGTGGAATAAGTCTGCGTTGGTGGTCCTTTTTTGTCTATTACAACGTTGTGTAATACACATATACAGTCGACTCTCGATAATTCGAAACTGGAGGGACTCTTAAAATACTTCGAATTATCGAATGTTCGAAATATCAAATGGTTCGAAATTTGTGAGAGAAATTAAATAAAACTTCGAATTACAAGGTATTGATCAAGAAATTACATATTATTTATTAACTGCTATTCTATAGCTATGAAAAAAAAATTAGAGTGTACATGTACATTCGTAAACATAAATAAACTTATTCATAATGTGAACTAATTAATGTTTTTGAAAGAACTCTGTAATACTCGCTTGCTTCAAAACAGATTGAGTAGAATTAATTTTCTCCTTATTCTTTATTATGGTTGAGAGAGTACTCAGAGGAATCTTAAATTCTTTTGCCACATCAAGTTTGTTCGCACCTTCCTCTACTTTTTGGATCAACTTCTTCTTTTGTGAAATTTTCAAACATTTATACTTTCTAGGACTCATAATACACAAACTTTTAATCTGCCACCAACGAAAATCTAAGGTGCGGGGACATAAGGCCACGGGAAATAACCCCACTGATGGTTTTACTTCCCTCTATGTGGGAAATAAGCACACTTTCATGAAGTTGACTTAATTCCCATGCAAGGTGGGAAATAAGTCCCTAAATATCTATGTGGTTTTATTTCCCATCAAGTTTGAAGAAATTTTAACCCATGAACAAAAAATCAAACTAACATTTAAGCATGTTTTTAATTTTATTATATATACAAATAATAATAATTAAATTGCAAGAAAAAATAGATAAATGATACCAAATTTAATCAACAAAATTATAAACATTTCGGATCAAAGGTATAAATATGAACAAAAACATTTCCATTATGCAATGACAAAAACTATTGGAAACTTAAATAATTCAAAACAACGAAAATATAAACCATGAAACCATGCCTAAGAGTTCTACAAATTGTTTTTATATTAAAAAAAAGTTCTTCAAAAGCTTTAATTAAAATTGTGAAAAATAGGAACAAATAAAAAATTGATATTTAGTTTTTAGTAGTTTATAAAACTATAGTGTGAAATTCGCGTTACGGACTTTAGATTTTCACATCACAAATCCATATTCCCCTGACCAAAATTTTTTTCCGCTTCGCTTTTTGCTTTATCTCCGGTACAAAATACAATGTCGCACGCAAAGAAAATCTAAAGTCCGTAACGCGAATTTCACACTATAGTTTTATAAACTACTAAAAACTAAATATCAATTTTTTATTTGTTCCTATTTTTCACAATTTTAATTAAAGCTCTTGAAGAACTTTTTTTTAATATAAAAACAATTTGTAGAACTCTTAGGCATGGTTTCATGGTTTATATTTTCGTTGTTTTGAATTATTTAAGTTTCCAATAGTTTTTGTCATTGCATAATGGAAATGTTTTTGTTCATATTTATAATAACCAACGGTTGTTTACAACGTTTCATTCAGTTAAATTTGGTCGCTCTTCGAATTTCTTCATGTGAGTTTAATTCCCATAAGAAAGTGGACTTATTTCCCACCGGTCGTGGGAACTAGGTCCACTTCATGAAAGTGTGCTTATTTCTCACATAGTGGGAAGTAAAACCATCAGTGGGGTTATTTCCCGTGGCCTTATGTCCCCGCACCAAATCTAAAAGCAACTGAAACTAACGAATTTGTGCGGAAAAGTGCGTTAAACTAATCATTACAAAAACAAAGGCTCGTGTATGTTGATACAAGTTTGAACTTGTCGCAAAATGTACTTACATTACAATCATTCGACCTCTTTGTCTCTGCAACTTCGAATTGTCGAGTGTTGGACGCCGATGAGTTCGAATTACCGCGTCGTTTTATTATATAGCAATGATTTTTTCGTTCGAATTACCAAGTGTATAAAAATGTACTGATTTAGTTCGAAATATCAAGAGATTTTGTAGGGAACTCGTGATAACTTTGAATTATCGAGAGGTTCGAATTATCGCAAGTTCGAATTAACGAGAGTCGACTGTACATTTAATTATGGTCTCGGCATTTTCCGTGGTTGTTTCTATACTTTTAGTCAAAATTCTCCACTTTTGCGTTATAATACCGAAAGCACATTCTATTACAACTCGTGCGTTCGACTATCGCTCGTTGAAAATTGTTTCCTCTTCTCCGAGGTTACGTCGTGGATACGGCCTCATGATGTACCGTTTAAGAGGATAGGCTTCATCAGCCAGTAACACCAGCGGCAAAATAGTGTTCGTATTGGGCAGATATTTTGAGATACAAAAATGCCCGTTTTCAAAGTGCTGAAACAATGATGAAGAGGCAAACGTACCACCATCGCTTTGTTGCCCATAAGCTCCCACTTCAATAAACAAAAATTTATAATTTGGGCTTGCAACCGCTTGTAACACCACGGAAAAAAATTTCTTGTAATTGAAGTACATACTGCCGGAATTAGAGGGACATTTCATTCGAACATGTTTGCCATCTAGACTACCTATGCAATTGGGAAACCTCCACTTTGACCAATACAGTTCAGCATTCCTGTGAAGCATTTCATCGGTTGGGATGGGCATATGATCAGATACTAGATTGTCAAATATAGCCTTTCACGTTTCTCTGACAAGTCTTCCAACCGCACTGTCTGAAACTCTGAACGAGAATGCTAAAGATCGAAAAGAGTCTCCAGTGGCAAAGTATCTAAAAACCAAAAATATTGCACAATAACATCACAATTACACAATATATTATAATCTATATTACCGCAAGGTTATCACAAGTCTCTCTGTTGGTGACATACATTCCCGAAAGTTTGTGTTCTGCTTCGTTATTGAAGCTTTGATACCGTTTAAAATATAATTAAATGTACTCAACGACATTCGAAAATACTCGAAAAATTTGATGGGCTGTTGTTTAAGATCCTCAAAAAGGTGATGGTATTCGCCCAGCTGTTTTCTATGCAAGAAAATTTCATTTACCGATATAGAGCGATTTATTCGACGTCGACGAACTAGATGACGGTTTGATCTTTCCATTAAATATATTTCTTCAAAATCTTCCATTTTAAAAACAAAAACACATTTGTCGAAAGCCTTCAAGAAATAAATTCAAAAACAGGATGTCTGTCAGTTATCGTCAGAGAACGGCAGCAGTGTACGCAGACGAACGTCCGAGATTGTCGTCCGAACAGCTCCGATACGATATCGGCCGATAAATCGGATGCAGTGTACGCGAGTCGTTACAAGACTTCCTAATCGGACAGTTGAGCTCCGATATGAATAATTTTCAAAAGACACATTCTCAAAATCCTAAAAGTATACAATACCAAAATGAAAAACTAAAAAGGAATGCTCATATAGGCTGTTTAAGTAATGCTTCCAGTTTCAAGAGTGAAATTAAAATAATTTCTAAAGACACTATCACCATTCACCAATCATAGCATTATGCTTCTAGATACAGGCGCAAGCCTGAGTTTTATTAAAATGAATAAATTAAAAGAAGACCTTTGGATTCATACAAATACTGTGACTGAGTTAAAAGGCATTGGTAGTACTCCAACGTCGACACTGGGTACAATTCTTTTGAATATTGAAATAACACCGGGAGTAAAAATCAAACATTTACTTCATGTAGTCCCTGCCAACTTCCCTATAACACAAGATGGAATTTTGGGTGAAGACCTATTCCGAAATTTTAATGCCATTCTAAATTACAAAGACAATATTCTCACATACCACTATAAAGATAAAAAATACACCACAGACTTTATAAATAAAAGAAAGCCTATCACAATTCCTGCTAGATTCGAAAAAATTATTAAGTATGGACCCATTTACGAACCCTCAAATCAAATATATTTTTCTCAAGAAATCCTTCCTCAAGTTTATACTTCCTCAGCTTTGATTGAACCAACTAACGGTTACATATATATATCGGTATTAAATGCCAATGATAAAGATGTAGTCCTAGAAGATCTAAATTTAGAATTCGAAAATACCAACGACTACAACATTTACAACCTAAATTTATTTGACACTCAAAATGTTATCAACGACAGATTGAGTATAATTCAAAATCAACTCCAACTGGATCATCTTAATAGAGAAGAAAAGAAATCAATTGTAGATATTTGCCGAAATTACAACCACTTATTTTTCCTGGACGGTGATATTCTGTCGAGTACGTCCGGAATCACACATCAAATAAAGACAACCCCAAATATACCTCCAGTCAACATTCGACCATATCGTTTAGCACAAATTCACACACAAGAAATAAAAAATCAAGTAGACAAAATGTTGCAAGACGAAATAATTAGGCCGAGTTCTAGTCCATGGAACGCACCTCTACTAGTTGTACCAAAGAAAGGAAAACAAAAATGGAGAGTAGTAGTTGATTACAGGAAACTCAACGAAGTGACTGTCGCGGATGCGTATCCAATTCCAAATATCGAAGACATCCTTGGACAACTGGGTGATTCAAAATACTTTACAACACTGGATCTAGCGAGCGGGTTTCACCAAATCGAAGTAAATAAGGAAGACAAGGAGAAGACAGCATTTAGTACACCTAACGGTCATTTTGAGTTCAACAGAATGCCACAATGAACATCAAATTCAACAAAAAATGTCTCAAATTGAACATCATCCCAAATTATGCCCGAATCAACATCAACAGTACTTCACAAGCAGCAAGAATTGCACAGTCATCAGCACAAATCATATGGATTAAAGAAGAAATCAAATCACTATACGACAAAAAAATCAGATTAAACACCGAAATGTACCACAATCATCTAGAACTCCTCAACAGCCTGCACCCGATCGCCACACAATTCATAACAGAAAAAATAGAAACACAAATACGAGAAGTTGCACAAATAATATCAAAAAAGCAAAATCTTAAAATACAACAAATTAACAAAATACAAAACCCCAGCTTCACAACAAATAACACACACAAATTCTATCCTAGGCTTTTTAACAACACAAACATACAACTAACACGAGAAGAAACAAAATTACTAAACAAAGGACTTAAGTTCAATATACCAAAAATCGACAAAAACCATATGATACATGAAGTAACCAACGCCGAAGCAGCCATAAAAACCATAGCAGAGTTGGAAACACAAAATGAAACAAGAACCCTCGTAAACAAGAAATTAAAAAACATCATTAAAAACAATAACATTAACAAATATAAATACACACAGAAAAACCGAAAACAAAATATGATAAACATTGACTCCATAAAAGAAAAATTAAATAACAATAACGCATTCATCACCAAAGTAGATAAAGGCAACACAGTTGTCATTATGAACCAACAGGATTATATAGACAAAACACAATACTTCATTGAAAACAACAAAATAATACCACTAAAGAATGACCCCACGAAGAAATTCGTCAGAGAAATAAACAACGCAATCAACAACAGCAAATAACTCCTCACCAACATCAATAAATACAAACTCAAACAACCAAACGCCAAAGCACCACACTTCACAGGTTTACCAAAAATCCATATACAAGATGTACCCATCCGACCTTTGATCAACTTCAAAACTGCACCAGGATATGAAGTTGCCAAAATACTCCAAAAAATCATCACAAACAACATAAGAATACGCAACAGTAAAAGCTTAAATAACTCAACACATTTCATTAGCAACATCAAAAACCAACACATATCAAATTCACAAAAAGTTGTCTCTTTTGATATTACAAGTATGTATACAAACATACTAATAGCAGACTCAATAAATATATTAAAAACCAGCCTCGAAGCAAATGCAACATTTGACACACAACAAATCAGCGAACTTATAACAATAATAAAAATAATACTGGAACAAAATTACTTCACATTCAACAATAAATACTATAAACAAGAAGAAGGCCTAGCAATGGGATCACCTCTAAGCGGCTTAATAGCAGACATTTACCTTAACCACTTCGAAAACAAATACATACATCCTTTCAAACTCCAACCCATACCAAAAGATGATCATCTCATACTATCGATATGTAGACGACACATTCATAATATTTGACGGCACTCATAGACAAATAGAATTATTTAAAACATATCTTAACAACATCAACGACAGAATTAAATTCACAGCTGAAACGGAAACAAATAATGAAATAAATTTCTTAGACATCAATGTAAGAAAAGAAAACAACCGATTCAAATTCAAAGTATATAAGAAACCAACAACTACCGACATCACCATACACCGAGAATCCCACCATCCCCACTCACAAAAAATGTCAGCATACAATGCATTTATCCAAAGAGCATTGACAATCCCAATGGACGCAAGTGACTACAAAAAAGAACAACACAAAAACAATAGATAAACTAATAATAAAACGAAAAAGGAAAATCTACAACAAAAACCACAACAATAACACAATCATCGATAATGCAACCAAGTATATTTTAACTGAATATACAAACATACTACCTGAAATAATAAACCAACAATTCAAAAAAAAATTTACGTCAACGTATCATTCAAAACCAATAACAACATCCATAAGCTTTTACAACACAGAACTAATAACGACATAAAAACATCATTAGGCGTTTATAAAATAAAATGCAACGATTGTGACAAATACTACATAAGACAAACTGGACGAACATTCAATGAACGATTTAAAGAACACAAACCAAAACAAAACACAAAATCTAATTTTGCATTACATTTAATCGATTATAAACATAACTACTCCAACTTTGATACCAATTTAATACCGATGCACTTTTGTAAGAAAGGGAGATTACTAGACGCCAAAGAAGAATTTGAAATATACAAAGCCAATGCAATGGAACAGGACAAAGTACTAAACGATAAATTAACGTTTAAAACAAATGTACTGTATAACACAACATTAAAATATTATAACGCACGTTAGAAAAAGACAAAACACACTACAGAAAATATATCCAATAACAATAACAAAAAAGCAATAAACCACTACACCACCCATGACGACAACAACACAAAGCATAATGAGACAAATGCATCAACATCTGCATGTAAAATAGAAAAAGCTCAGTCACACAGCGAAGATGGAATGATATTTCCGAAACGCGTCGCCAAACAGAAATCATAAAATTTGCGTAACTAAGTGTTGAATGTCTTTGTTTTGTTTTTATTAAAATAAACATACACATTTTTATAATTATATTTATATATTTCTTTTATTTAAAATATACGCAATTTGGAAACCAAAACCAAGTCATGTCTAGTATACCTAGATAATATAATGATATATGGAAAGAATCTAGATGATCACAACAAAAAATTAATTGAAGTATTTCAAGCTTTAGATAAATACAACCTGAAAATACAGTTAGAAAAGTGTAAGTTTTTAGAAAAAGAAGTCATGTATTTAGGAAATGTTATTTCAGAATCAGGAGTCAAACCAGACCCTGAGAAAATTTCGGCAATACAAAATATAGAGATTCCAAAAAACCAAAAAGACATCAAATCATTTTTAGGGGTAGCAGGCTATCCACTCAACAAACTATTGCGCAAAGATGTACCTTTTAAATGGGATGCATTTTGCGATGAATCTTTTAATCAGTTAAAACAAGCAATAATTGAACCCCCTATACTACAATATCCTAGCTTCGAAAAAACATTTTACATAACAACTGATGCCAGCAACGAGGCAATAGGTGCGGTAATGTCACAAAAAGATAATGATGAAAACGATTTACCTATAGCATTCGCAAGTAGAATACTAAATAAGTCAGAAAAAAAACAATTCTACTATAGAAAAAGAAGCTCTAGCAGTTGTCTGGGCAGTAACCCACTTCCGACCATACGTGTACGGAAGACATTTTGAAATTATTACCGACCACAAACCACTTGTTTGGATGTTTAACCTTAAGGATCCTTCTTCAAGAATAATGCGCTGGCGTATTAAGCTTAAGAACAAACCATACCTGAAAACATAATAATTCCCACAAACTTATCCCAAATTTCACCTCATACAAGCCATATTGAAAAACTGGACTTCGATAATTATAGTATAAATATTAAAGACTTATTAAAGAAAAACAATTCATTATTCCATGTCACACATGAACATGCTCACATTTCTGTTTCTATTATTTTCTTTCTTTGTGTAGCTCTAGCTTTGTATGTAATGTTTAAGAAATGTATTAAAATAAAATGTACAATAAATAATAAGCCAACAGAAAATGTAAACGATCTCGAAGAAAATGTAACACCTGGCGTTGATGAAACAACCCATGTATAAAAAAAAAAAAAATTTAATGTAAACAACAGCAATATTTTTTTTCATTGCCAACAATATAAGAAAACAAAACAAAAAAGAAAATGTTAAACTGAAAAAAAAATTTACACATAAGCATTGTATACCTACTCATTAAGCATTTAAAACGAAAAAATTTTTTTTTTTTATTACTTTTGACCAAATAAACTTTTAGATTGTCTCATTCATTTTGCACACCCGTGCCTATATGCCGAAAGATCTCACTCAAAGCGACGAGGAACATACTGTGTAGTGTCACATTGCAGACCAAGCAATTGTGAGAAATAGCACACACATATGGTTGGCATATGGTGGTTGCAGTCTGTGTGGCCCAGATTGCGTGGTTGACCTGGAACCAATAGTGACGATCATAGGTAATAAGGACGGAGTGCGAAAAAATAAAGAGGGCACTCTTATTCGAAACATCAAACGTGACTTGCGTTTTTCTTTGACTCGCGTTGTGTACAAGCGCAAACTAACAATCGACATGGAAGATCCTCCGCGTGGTAATGGTGCTACAGACGGACTCCCGATCATTTCTGGCAGGACTTCTGACAACAGTAACAACATCAACAACAATAACGGGAGACTTCAAGGCAAAAACGCTTTGCCAGCACTCCAATGTTACTCAGTTGACAATAACCATGCTAATCTTAATTTTCTCTTGGTCATGTATATGCTGTTAACCTAAATTTGCCGCAGTTTACCACTGAAGAACCTGAGATGTGGTTTGTGATTGCGGAAGCGGATTTTTTGGCAAATGGTATTACCAGTGATAACCAAGCCAGATCCTGAAATCACTACCAATCAAGGTTACTAAGCAACTCTGGGACATTATCGGTCGTCCACCAGCACAAAACAAATACGATTCCTTGAAAGATGCAATCTTGAATCGTTTTCCTAACACTCGACAAGTGAAACTCCGCAAACTTCTCAAAGATCTGCGACTCGATGGCAAAAAACCTTCACAACTCCTGAGAGAGATGCGCGAGCTGGCTCAGGACACAATTGCTGATAAGGTCCTGCATGAGCTCTGGATCGCTCAACTACCAGCTCAGGTACGTCCTTACTTGCTTATGTCAGCCGATTTGAACAACTTAACCGCTCTAGCCGATCTTGTGCAAAACGCCCCCAACAACTCAATCTTCTCAGTCAACAACAACTGCACAGTTCCTCAAACACTCTCTGGAAGCAAAACTGAACGTGCATTATTGCTTGAAGTTCAACTCACACTCAAAACTCTACAGCAAGAAGTCGGTAATATTCTTCAACAAATTTAGTTCCAACAACTGCAGCAACAACGGCAGATCTTACATCTGTCTCAACAGCAATTCACCCAAATGTTGCAGCAGCAACCTCATACTCAGCATGTCTCACGGCAGCACCAGAATCCTCGAGGTAATTACACCAGAAACAGATCGGCCACTCCTTACCGCAATGGTTACTGTTATTACCACAACAAGTGGGGTAATAGTGCTCGTCATTGCACGAAACCTTGCAAATTTTCTCCACTTTCCACTGATGACCAGGGAAACTAACTCTGCTGTCACTGGTAGGGGAAATCCATGACAGCTCCAGCAAAATTCCCGCTCAGGAACTCAGACTACACATTTATGACTTCTCAACCCATCAGAACTTCCTAATAGACTCAGTCATACATCAGTCAGTTACATCAGTCGTTTCAATCATACCAGCTCAAATCTTCAGTAAAAAATCGAACCAGATTCTCTTAAACTCTACGCCGCTAATGCCTCAGCCATCAGCACTTATGGCAGCAAAATTGTCCATGTGAATTTGAATATACGCAGAGATTTTGTTTGGTCTTTTATAATCGCAGATGTACAGATTCCCATAATTGGTGCTGATTTCCTCACTCACTTCAATCTCCTCATTGATCTCAAAAACCAACGCCTCATTGATCCTCTTACATCTCTTTCAATCAAAGGAGAGACAATTCACACTCGCACCTACAATGTTTCGACTGTTGACTCAACTCTGGCACAACCATATGCAGACTTGCTCAATAGTTTCATCGAAATTACTAAACCTGTCACCAAACCAAGTTTCACCAACATGGAACATGCTCATCGGATCATCACCAAAGGTCCACCAGTCTCAACACGTCCCTACAAACTCGCCGGTGAAAAAGCTGTGTCTGTGAAAAAACAAATCTCCGACAACGGAATAATTCGACCTTCTAGCAGTTCCTACGCCAGCCCAATACACATGGTCCAGAAGAAGGATAACACCTGGAGACTCTGCGGAGATTATCGTCATCTCAACGTGAGAACCGAACCTCACATGTACTCACCACCGTGGATACAAGAGCTTTTCTGGCGCTTACATGGTGCCCGCTTTTTTACCAAATTTGACTTGAACAGAGCATATCAACAGCTACCCGTGCATGAGGACGACATCCACAAAACTGCAATTATCGTACCATGGGGATTGTACAAGTACTTATTCATGCCATTCGGGCTAAGAAATGCGACACAAACTTTCCAAAGATTCATGGACATGATATTCAGAGATCTTGACTTCGTTTTTGTATATATTGATGACATTATTGGGATTGACAATTGCCCTGTCAAATTGGTTATTGTTTTTAAAATAAGCTCCTTATTAAAGTCCTTATAAGTTGATTAAAAGTGCGCTAAAAATTTTAAAAAAGTCATCAAAATACGCCAAAACCGAGTATCTCACTTGAGCGATTCAATATCTATGTAAGTCTTTGAAATTTAGAGATTGAAAAAAATTCACATTGTTTTAACTTGGGGCATACATATAACCTCAATATATGAATAAGAGGTGTCTGCACGCTACCTCGCCCGACGAACTGAGAGAAGAAAAACGGAGGATCTTAACGCCGACAAAGATCTTACACTCACCAGAACTTTCCATGTCGAAAATGGGTTCACCTGCAGTAGTAACAGTAGACATTTTGAAGCAGTTGCTCGATGAAAGCAACAAGAAATTGTTAAATGAACTGCCTTCAAAAGCCGATTTTCAAGCACTGCATGCGGAATGTTCTGGCCTGAAAGCCAAGTACGAAGAGATTTCGGCCAAGATTGCAAATCTGGAACAGCGAAACAATCAAATGGAAGACCGGATTGAAAGTTTATTGCAAAAGAGCATTGAAACAAATGTTGTGGTGCATATGCCCATGGAAGCAAATGCAGACATGAAAGAAAAAGCTAAGTCTGTCTGTGCCAATTTGTTAGGAACAGAGAACGCAATGCTTAAGATTGAGCATGCTCGTGCGATATCGGCTCCTAGCAGTCGTACTGCTATGACCATTGTGAAACTTAATTCACGAAACACTGCTCAGTCTATACTCCGAAATACAAAAACACTTAAAAACACGCAAATTCATGTACATAAGGAACTCACTTACAACGCACGTCGCAAAAAAAACATTCTTCTTCCAATTACCAAGTTCTTGCGCGCTAGATTTCCTCTTGTAAAAATCCAACAAAGAGATGATAAGGTATTTATTCAAGACTGTCTTTTTACCTGGGATTTTACGCTTGGGTTAACCTGTGGCAAAAGAGATTCTTTAGAGGCACTAAGAAATATATTTGGCGGGGAACACAACTTCTTCAGTGATCTCAAACATTTTATGAATGAAGTAGAACGTGCTAGTAGTAATAGAAACGTAAACAACCAAACTGTCAACCGCAAAACGTCAAACAATGCAACTGAAGTAGGTTGCACTTCATCGTTTCAATGGCAGACAGATGGCATTCCTACTTGGGGTGCAAACACAAGTACGAGCGTGCTACAACAATCCAGTAGCCGTTTACTTGATGGAGCGAAATGAGGAGTACCCGTCTACCAGAAACAAACGAATTATATAAATTTAAGTATTTTAGGGTATAATGCCGCAGGACTTAAAAATAAATTTTTTAATATGAATTTCTTTAACTATGTCAAAAAATTCGATATATTTGTACTTTTTGAAACACACGTTTTGGAAAATGAAACTTATAAATTTAAAGAATTATTTAAAAATTATGAACTGAAATGGATACCAGCTGTGAAAACAAGTACATTTGGAAGAGGAAGTGGTGGCGAGCTGTGGGGCTATCGCAATAAGATCGAGGAGATGACGCCGAGTTTTAAACGAGTAGAAGAGATGGATTTTCTGGAGCTGAAATCTAATGGATATGTGTTGCAAATCATCCCGATATACCTTAACTGCTCGCACTGGACGAGAGATTACAACCGGCTCTGTGAAACACTTCAGAATCTAGGCTCATTGGATGTAATGCTCATTGGGGACTTCAATGCCAGGATTGGACTGTCACAAAACAACTTCAACAGTGGAACCGCATCAGCAAACATTAATCCAACTCGAAGATCTAAAGACGAAATATGCGATGGAAAGGGTGTTAAAATTTTGGAAGTTGCAGATACATTGGACGCAAGGATGTTGAACGGGAGTACCAAAGGCGACGCGAATGGAGAGTTCACGTTTATTCGTGGAACAGCTTGCTCGGTAATAGATTACTGTTTCGTATCTGGAAAGTGGAATTTAATACTGCGAGATTTTGAAATAGGAGCACAAACTTACTCCGACCACATGCCCTTAGAAGTATTTTGCACAATCTCGGGGTCTGAGGATGTCTGCGCAAAAAAACTAGGTCTACTCCCTGGTCTAAAGTGGAGTGATAGTTTCTGTTTTAGCTACCAGAACAGTTTAAACCTTAAGCTTGCTTCGCGAAGACTGCACGGTGTGTTGCAAATGAAAGACCTTACAGAGATACTTATCGAAGCTGCCCCACCAAACGCAAAAAAGAAAGTTATGAAGGACAATTTTAAACAGCGCTGGTTTGATGGCGAGTGCCAAAAAGCAAGAAAAAAATCATTCGCATTTTTGAAGCTGTTGAGAAAATATAACACCCCTTTTTTCAAAAGCATGTATGCAGCTGCCAATAAAGATTTTAAGCAACTATGTTTTGATAAAAGGAAAAAACTAGAAATACAAAACGTAAGGGTACTGAATTCGTCTAATACTTCAGCAGAGTTTTGAAAGGCTGCCAAATAAGTTAACGGGAGGGCTAATTTTATTTCTGCATCACTCAGTGCCTCAGAGCTCCGTGACCATTTCAGGAACCTACTCAATGCACCGCTATTTGCACCACCTTTACTCTACGCAGCTCCATATTTCAAGGATGAGATGTTAGATGCACCATTTACGGTCTCTGAATTGGAAAATATTATAGCAAAAGCCAAAACTGGAAAAGCCCCGGGTGATGACAGAGTCCCAGTAGAGTTCTATAAAAATTGTACAAAAGAATTTTTGAGCGCAATGACGGAAGAATACAACAGAATCTTTGTAAACGCAGACGTCCCAGAAAATTTAAGAAAGCTATAATATTCCCCCTACACAAAAAGGGGTCTTATGATGCGCCAGAAAATTATAGAGGAATTTTGTTTTTGAATACTTCCGCCAAGCTTTTTAGTACCCTCATTTTCAACAGACTTACCCAGTGGATCGAGGACAAGAATATTCTAAACGAATTCCAAGCAGGATTTAGAAGAAATTATTCGACTATAGATCAAATATTCTGCCTGATGAACATTGCGGAGAACTTCAAAAGAAAAAAGCAGAAACTTTACGCATTTTTCGTCGATTTCCGTTCTGCCTTCGACTCAATTGCCCGTGAAGCACTATATTATAAGCTCTATATATAAGATAAGATAAGATTGTTTATTGCCTTGGTTTTTGTTTCTTTTAACAATTATATATGTATATACAATCAATATATATATAACTATAAGCTCTATAAGTTGGGAATATCCGGTAGAATTATGTCCATACTCAGAGCGATGCATGAAAGTAATGCGGCCTACGTATGGGATGGTGAATTCATCTCTGAAGAATTTGCAACAGAAATGGGGGTAAAGCAAGGATGTGTCTTGAGTACGTTACTATTTATTTTATTTGTCAACGATATCGTGGAGGAAATTGGAGGTGGGATTCGGTTTGGGAATATGCAAATACCTGGGCTAATTTTTGCTGACGATATCGTATTCTTTTCTGAATCTGTGGATGGAATGCAGCGCATGATGAATCGATTGGTGAAATATTGCGAAAAATGGAATCTGTCTGTTAACTTACAGAAATCAAAAGTTATGATATTTAGGGATGGAGGTGGCAGATATTCAAAGAATGAAAAATGGGCTTATAATGGAGAAAATGTTGAAATAGTCTGGGAATATACATATTTAGGAGTACTCCTCACGTCGAATCTCAACATGAGAAAACATTTTGATTTGAAACTAGCAGAGGCGAAAAGAGCTGTTTCTTCAGTCTGGACTCGTTGTATCGAAAATAAAAGCATCGAGCATAATACAAAGCTTAAAATCTTTCATGCTACTTCAGCTTCAATATTACTTTATGGCGCCCAAGCTTGGGGATACTGCCAATTCGAAGAAGTTGAAAGGTTCCTTAGGTACTTCTTAAAACGTATTTTCCGGTTACCGCTTAACACACCAAACTACATGTTACATTTGGAAACAACAGAACCGCCATTATTTCTAAGGACCCTGAAGCTGCATTTTGATTATGTAATGAAGGTGATGGAGATGGATGACAGAAGGCTGCCTAAGCAAATCCTTAAGAGGGCTATATCATCCAGGGGAGATATTGTAAAAAAATGGGAGGAGCTGGCGCTCCATGTTGGTGAAAACCTCTACTTTTTGCCTGACATGAACTCATCGGACTTGAGACAAAAGTTTGGTAGATTGCTTGAGAGTGTAAGTCATTTCCTTTATGAAAAATTTAAGCAAGATGCGCAGTCCTCACAATACAGATTGATTTACAGCCAACTCAATATGGATCTTCGAGAAAACACATATTTACTCAATCGCTACCACATAAATATGTTGAATGTCATATTTAAAGTAAGAGGTGAACTAATTAATTTAAACTATATCCCGCACCGACCCGAATTGCCGATCCTGTGCGACCTGTGCAACCTCAAGGAGAGGGAAGATATATTTCATTTTATCGCCAGATGTCCCATCTTGAAAGAGTTTCGTGTGAGGTACTTTGGAGTAGCGTCTATGGAGTTTAAAGATACGCTGGACGCACTGAATGGAAAAGTAGGCTGGGATCTTTTATATTACTATACCACATCTGCACTCAGTTATAGGCAACGTATACTTGAAGGAGACTTTTAAATCAAGTGAACTATTAATATTTTGAAGTTAATTTTATTGTCAATCTGGTAGACGGCCACTGGCCAAGCCATATTAAACTTAAGGTAAACAAATTGTAAATTGTAAAAAAAATAAGCTGCCCTTTTAATAAAGTTTTGTAACTAACTAACTTACTAACTATTGATGACATTCTCATAATGTCAAAGGATGAAGTAGAACACCTAAAACACCTGTAAATTGTCTTTGAACGTCTTCAACGCTACTCACTCAATCTCAACATCAGCAAATGTGTCTTCGGCCAAACTCAAATAAACTTCTTAGGTTATCATATAACCGCGCAGGGATATTCTCCCATCACAGAATGAATTGAGGCCATCATCAACTATACTAAACCTAACACTGTCGAGGAACTTAGACGTTTTCTGGGAATAATTAATCTTTACAGAACTTGCATACCACTAGCAGCACATTCTCAGCTTCCACTCTACAGTTTCATTAAGCCTTCCATCAGAAAAGACAAAACTCCAATTCCCTGGACCGTTGAGACTGAGAAAGCATTTGAAGAATGCAAAAGCAAGCTAGCTGATCTCTCTCTTTGCCTACCCATCTCCAGATGCACCAATGATTCTTACCAGAAACTTCGTCATTCACACTGACCACAAGCTAGTTCAAGCAAAAGCTAAACAAGGCTTCTGATCGTCAACTTCGGCAGCTGGATTTCATCTCCACTTTCTCCACAGACACGTTCGTCAAAGGTGATGACAACATCGTCGCGGAAGCTCTTTCTCGCATCTACGCCATCAAGATGCCCACTGAATTGAGTCCTGAAAAAATGTTCTGTGACATCACCACGGGTACAGTCAAGCCCTACATACCAGTCAATCTGAGAAAAACGGCTTTCAACATCATTCATAGCCCCGCCGATCCGAGTGGCAGAACCACGTCGAAACTACTCAGAGAAAAATTTGTCTGACCCGGAATTCGCAAAGGCACAGTCCAACGGTCCCGATAATGTCTCGCCTGTCAACAATGCAAGGTTCACCGTCATACCAAAGTCCAACCTAACCATATCGCAGTTTTTGATTCCAGGTTCAATCACATACATGTGGATATCATCCACCTACTTAATGTTCGTGGTTACCAATACTGCCCAACCACGATCGATCGTTTCTCTAGGTGGCCTGAAGCAGTTCCTATGCAAAACATGACTGCAGATACTGTTGCTAACGAATTTTTCAACCACTGGATCTCTTGCTTCGGCTCATCGATAACCATCACCTCAGATCAAGGTACGCAATTTGAGTCCTCTCTTTTCCAGGCTCTTACTCATCTCGTTGGCACGCAAAAAATTCGAATTACAGCATACCATCCGCAGTCCCACGGGATCGTTGAACGTATGCACAGGACATTGAAAGCGGTTTTAATGTGTTCACCAAAAGCCTGGCTAGACATACTAACTACGGTACTATTTGGCCTAATGACATCGCTCAAAGAAGATCTCCAGGCCAGTCCAGCTGAAATACTATATGGTACGTGCTTACGAATTCCCGGAGAATTTTTTGTTTCAGCAGATCTCTCATTGGACCCTAAGAACTTCCTCGAGAAACATCGCGAATATATGCACGGCATTCGTCCAACCCAGACGGCTCATCACACGAAGGCCAGAGTTTTCATCCTGACGGATTTAAGTACATGTTCACACGTCTGGTTACGTAGTGATCATGTCAAGGCTCTGCTCGAACCACCATACCAAGGCCCTTATCCTGTCGTCAACCGAGTCTCTGATCGTCTTTTCAACATCAACATCGATGGCCAAGAAAAACTGGTTTCAGTCGACCGACTCAAGCCCTGCTACATCAGCAAAAACGACGAACTACTCGCCCAGGATGACACCTCGTCAGCCACACAACAGATGCAACCACATCATTGGGGTTTCTCTCTGAATCCACCTTAACGCACCTACGTCCTTACCGAGACTTTGAAACAACCCACCAAAAGTCACTTGGAGGGGAGTAGTTGTGGCGGCATTGGCACTTCTGTCACGCCTCTTCTGGATTCATCGCGCAACCAAGCGCTCGAAGCGCTAACTACAAATCGGAAGATCAAACACGCTCCCACACACATACGAACACACAAACAGAACAGTTTCACAAATATTTACTTTTGGACGCTACAGCTATGGTGGCAAAACAACGCTAGTTTTCTTTTTCTTTTTCTTGCGACAAGAATGATTGGTTTTTAGTGCGCGTTTCATTGTCAAATGTTTTGGAACTTTATCAATAAATATAATTTATTTAAGTGTTTAAACCACGAGATTTTTATTTATAGTTCAGAAGTAGAATAGTTCTACATTCCAGTGACGGGATGGCCCTCTAGGCAGAGATGTGAATTATTTGAAATACATGTATTTGAAATGCAAATACAAAATGCAAAATACCTATTTCTATTTTGTATTTGAATACTTTTTTTCTAAACGTATTTTGTATTTTATTTAAAATGCTTTTTTAAAAATATTTAGTATTTATAAAATACAAAATAGTTTTGTTACATTTCTAATTCATTTTTCCAAATTTTCATTCTTAAATCCAAGACCACTTTATTTATGAACGCACCTGATCGTGATTGTAGTTTTGTCATTGTCAACTAGAACAATAATGCTTAGAGCAGAATTGTAAAGAAAAAAAAATGTAATGCATGATAATATTGACGATCGAGATGACGATAATGTGTTAACCCTAAGACCATTTTCGGAGTCATTTGAAGAATTCAAAGAGTTGCAACTGCCTAACACACACATTACATTTAATAGCTTCACAAGATATAGATGAGGCTAGATCCCAAAGTAATTCGTACAAAAGAATTTATGGTACAGCTATGGCAAAATGTCGAGCAGTTTGGAATCTGTGTTCATGGTCTCCTAAAGCATGTGAAATATATTTAGAATCAACTGGAAATTCCTCTACTTTTCCATGTCCTACAAGATGGAATTCATACTATAATTGCATTCAAGACCTATTGGCAGTAAAGGATACCCTAAATGAAACTTTAAAGAAACTACGATTGGCCATTTTTAAGGAAATTGAAATTCAATTCCTTTTTGAATATGTAAGCTGTTCAAAGCCTATTGCTGATGGCATCAGAAGTTTGGAAGGGGACAAAGATACTTACTATGGATGTCTTATACCAGAACTGATGAGAATGCAAAGAATTTTAAGCAGTTTGAAAATGGATAACCTTACATATTGTGATGTATTGATAGATGTTATTAAGGAAAGTCTTGAGAGACATTTCGAGAGATTTCTTAAATTAGAAGAGCCAAGAGACAAGCAAAAGATGGCATTATAGCTTCTGTAACTTATCCCTTTTTCAAAATGAAATGGGTGCCAAAAGCCAACAGAGAATATTTCAAAGAATTATTTGTTTCGGAAGTGAGAAAGATAAAACAAGAAAACGAAAAGAGTTCCCAAATCCAACATACTAACTCCAATAAAAAAAGGAAAGGACAGAATCTTATTACATGTTTGTTGAGGACTCTGATTCTTCAGTAGCCCAGTGATCATGTTAATACTACAACAATAGACCTAGAAGCCTTACAATATTTAAAAGATGAAAACAATACCTTAGAATCCTTGAACAGTTACCCAAATGTAAAAAAAACTTTTTCTTAAATATAATACCTGCTTACCGAGTTCTGCCCCTGTTGAACGATTATTTTCTTTTGGTGGAATGATTATGAGGCCCCACAGGCGGAACATGAAAGATGAACTCTTTGAACAAATAATAGTTTTAAATAAACATAAGTGTATAAATATATGTTAAATAAATCTAAGTATATAAGTTAAATAAAAATCATATCCTTAGCAATGTATTTTATTTTCAAAACCTATTTTAAAAATACGTATTTTGCATTTTGTATTTAAATACTTTTATTTAAAACTATTTTTAAATAGCTAACATTTTTTTTCTCTCTCAGTTGGAACGGTTGTGCAAGCACCGGTAGAGATTCTAACCAACGCTTTTGTATGTGTCGTGTGAAATGAATTGTGCAGACTGTAAGAAGTCCACTCGACAATCAGAGTATGTTGTCTGTAAAGGAGGATGTTGCCAGGCATTTCATTTCTAATGTTTGAATTTGTCAAATTATGAAGTGAAGGCAGTACAAGCATCGAAATGTGTTGTTATTTTGTGCGAACCGTGTCAAGCAAAAATAAAATCTTTACAACTTGTGTTGGAAAATATAAGTAAAAAATAGATAAAGTGTTGAAGAGCAGTTCTAAAAGTGTTAATGAAAAAATTAGGATAGAAGAAATTAAAAAGGTGAAAGAAGCGGTCATCGTCGAAAGTAAACAAAAATCGTTTGCAGATGTTGTGAAAAAGCAAAGTGCAGTGGTTGTAAAGCCCATCAATCCCCAAAGCGCGAAGAAAACGGAAGCTGATCTGAAATCAAATCTTAAACCTGAGGATTGTGGTATTCAGATCTCGGGAATTAAAAAGCTTAACAGTGGATGTGTTATTGTTGCTTGTGATAATTATAAGTCTGTAGAAAAATTTAAAGGTGATATAGAATCTAAGCTTGGTTCTATGTATAGTGTTAATAAAATTGCAGGGAAACCACGGATCCGTGTCAATAACATTTCGGAAGAAATTAATGAAAAGGAAATAGTAAATTGTCTAAAAAAGCAGAATGACGTGTTAAAAGATAAAGAATTGAATGTAAAAGCGATATGGAAAAATAAAAACAAAAAATATAACCCGTATACAGCGGTTGTGGAGCTAAATTGTGAGAGTTTTAATGAGCTAATAAAAATCGGGTCTGTGAGCTTAGGTTGGGATAAATGTTGCCAGGCATTTATGTGAAAAGATGTTATAATTGCTTAGGTTTTAACCATTTCGCGAAGGACTGTCGAGTAAAGAAAGTTTGTTCTAAATGTGGTGAAGAGCATGACGGTAACGGTTTAGAGTGTCAATCGGAAATTTTAAAATGTGTTAGTTGCTCGCGGTATAATGATGATCTAAATTTTGATTTAGACACCAGCCATCACGCATTTGATCAAAACTGTGAAGTTTTCAAACGGAAGCTCTCTATTGAGAAACGGCGTTGGCTGTAGCAAATAGAAGCTCCATTTGCATCAAAATCCTTTGTTTTTTATTATCTAAATATACAAGGTCTTTTATGCAACAAATCGGAATTAGAGTTAATCATTAAAAAACACAAGCCTGAGCTGATTCTACTTAGTGAAACTCACATTACAAGTGCTATCGAAGATTCAGAATTAAAAATTATTAACTATGAACATAAAGTTTGTGAATCTCATTCGCGCCATACCGGAAGTGTTATAGCTTACTCAAAGAGGCATTTGCAAGTGAATTTGGTGGACATATCAAAAATAAATGATACTATTTGGTGTATGAAATTACATGTTTGGTTCAATAACATTAAATGGGCCATAGTCGTTATATATAGATCTCCCAGTACGCCGGTAAGTCTTTTTAAAAATTTTTATACAACCTGGTGGCTCCAACAAATGGAAGGCGAACAAAATATTATAGTAGCAGGAGATTTTAATATTGATATGTTGACCCCTAACTCAAATGCAACATCATGGAAAAACATTTTTTCAGACAAAGGAATGAAATTACTGGTAAATGAACCCACGAGAAGAACAAAAAACTCTAAGACATTAGTTGACTTTGTGCTTACGAATACAGACAAATCAAATGTTAAAGTAGTAATTGATAAATGTGAAAAGATTACTGATCATGAAACAAATCGAATCGAAATAGACACTAGTAAAAATCGCGCCATCTGCAGTAAAAGAGTCATAACTTTTTGAGGAATTTGTTACGCAACCTTTTGAATGTTATAAAGTTGTCTTTGAGCAGGCTCAAGGTTAAAGAAAAACAATGTTGTTAAATGGTTAACGACGTTTCGAGCATGGATACGCTCTTCATCAGGTCTGTTTATTTGGAATAAATAAAACAATTGTCAATTAAATTGTTCAACAAGAACACAATGGTTATAACAATAAACTTACAATAATTAGACATGAAATTAGTTTTCACAATTAATGAACATAGCAAGAATGAACTCCACAAGTATATACAAGAAGGACTATTGTCATTTAAGTAATTTCCACGACAATTTAAATTTAAATTAAAAATTTTGGCAAACAAAAAAGTTTAAAAACTAAATCAACTAACTAACAACTGAGATCTTAATTTGTTGTGACGATCAGCTGTTTGTATATGTTGCTAAGATTTTCACAGTCAGATCTTCTGTTGACTGTGTTCTTAGTGTTGAGAATATGCAACATTTCCAGCAACATTCTCTTATTACAGTTTCTCTCTGTGTCCAGTATCGCAACGTTATCAAAATCTGGCTTGTGTGATTCCTCAATACATGTTAGACATAATGGAGGCATTATTTTTGATTGGTATAAGAAACCAACCTCTTCAGGTAGACTTATTAATTACCTTTCAAAACAACCCAAACAGGTTATATTCAATACTGCACAAAATTTTATTGATCGAGTTTTAAATACCTGCCATAACAATTTTCGTCGAAAAAACGTCGACATCATTAAAGACACCCTGTTCTCGAATTCTTTCCCCATGGCGATAATCAACAAATTGATTAGCATTTGGGAAAAAAAGACAACGATGGAACAACCTGCTGATTCCCATCTTATAATTTACAAGAGTGCTTTCTTTATCCCGTCTTTGTCAACACGTATGAAAGCAGCACCTATACGTGACAAAAACTCAACGAGAATAGCGTTTAAGTCCACTAACACGCTCAAGTCATTAGTGTTTACAAATACTAAAGGAAGTGTTGATAAGTTAGACAAGTGTGATGTAATCTACAAAATTAATTGTTTGGGTAGTAGAAATAACACCTCTTGTGCATCGGTGTATGTAAATAAAAAATAAATAAATAGGGTGGCATAGCGCATTTCTCACAACCATGCCTTGTGAGGGAATGGAGGGGACCTACAATTTTATGCCGGATCCGAACGGCTAATTGAGAAAGCGCTTTTCATGGCATGAATTTACTAACGGAAGACCTGCCAATTCCTCGCGAAAGGCGATACCCGGGAAAAAACATTTTTTTGCCCCTGCTGGGATTCGAACCTTGAACCCCTGGGTTGGCAGGTGGACATGCTCATTTTCATTTTTAATTCATTTTTATTCAGTTTTTCTTATATCTACTTACATGCTAACAAAAATGTGTAAAACTAGCTTATATAATAACTTAATTAACTTACTGACCCTAGGTGGGCACTCTAAATTATTCAATATCTTACTACTAATGCCTTTCGGCCTTAAGATAACTTATGAATCAAAAACTAGAGCTAGTTAAAACTAAGAAAATTTTTTAAAAAACTTAGTTTGAATGATCATTTTTTTTTTTGTTTTCTTAAGACTAATTAAAACTAATTAAAACTAATTAAAACTACTTAAAACTAGAGCAGCCACAGTAGCTTTTGGCTTTTTTTTTTTTTTTTTTGGTTTTTTAAGTTTTGTAATTTTTTTTTTGAGTTTTTTGTATTTTTAAATTTTTTTTTTTTTTTTTGTATTTTGTATTTTTTTTTTTTTTTTTTTTTTTTTTTGGATTTTATGTTTTCTTGTTTTTTTTTTTTTTTTGGATTTTTGTGATTTTTTTTTTGTTTGCCACTGTGCCTACCCCCTATACCCTAAGACTTACACGCTAAACCTGTGTAAGCCAGCCATTGGCGACTCGCTATCATTATCAAATTCGTGTTGTTGCTCCGACAACCACCAGAACATTTTCGACGTTTTAACAACGTCACGACGATCGCGATCTGAGACCGCCCTACTGAACCGGAGGAGCTCTTCAGCTTCTCCGCCTACTGCGGTGACGTCTCGGTTGTAAAGGAGCCGTCGTTCCACGGACTTCCGGCAGACGTGGTAGATTAGCGGAACCGCCAACCTATCCTGAATCAGCCCTACCATATCAAAATAGAGGAAAGCCTCCGGTGGGACAAATCCACTGAAGCGCGTTTTCTCCATATATTCAGTGTTGGGGTAATAAGCCCCAAAAATCAGGCCATTGGTCGAGGTCATCGCTCTTGCAGTGTGACCACGAGTCAGTTTTATAATGAAGTTGTCGATCCTGTTTATTTGAGCCCCGTTGTAAAGGACCTCATTAGGATAATATTTTTTGTACTCCGACTCTGGTGTTCTGTGCAATCCAAGACAGGTACGCAGACACTGTCTCTCAAACACCCGAATCTTTTCCATTTGAGACGCTGTAACATTGAACCACACGGGGCACCCATAGACAATCATTGGCCTTATGAGGGCCATGTAGCAAATCACCTTCACTCTGCTATCAAGTTGACTGCTGTGAAACAGTCGCCTTGTCAGAGCAAAAGCTCCTCTAGCTCTGGCCAGAGCCGCATCCATATGTTTGTTAAAATATAGATACTGATCTAGCCAGATGCCCAGGTACTTGACTACTACTTTGTTTGGCAGTGGGTTACCATACAGATCAACGATCACCAGCTTGCGCCAGTTCTTTCTCGTATCCCATGAGGCCCGAGCCAACGGGGTCCTAAACACAATTGTTTCCGATTTCTGGAAGTTGATTTTCAACTTCCAGTCATCGCAATATTGCTGGATCTTATCGAAGTCACGCTGCAAGAGTGTTCTGATGACTTCGATCTTTGGACCTGTTCTGTACGCAATGAGGTCGTCAGCGTACGCTATAGCATGGTGAAGAGAACCAATTAGATCGCCAGTGAAAATGCTAAATAAAATAGGCGAGTTCACCGCTCCTTGTTGCAGACCGTTCTGTATTTTAAAAGTTCTGGTCGAAGTTTTATTGCAACTTTTCACAACAAACGTTCTACCATGAAGCATGTCATTGAGAATATAAAGCAATGGTTTACTCATGCCATACCTGATCAACTTATAGAAAAGACCGTCTAACCAAACGGTATCGAAAGCCTTCTCCAAGTCAACCAGACATGCACCCGTACACTGTTTTTTAGCTTTGTTCCATTGAATATCAGATACTAGTTTAGACGCGGCATGTATGGTATCATGGCCCGCCTTAAAACCGAACTGATTTTCAGGAATAATATGTTTGTCCTCAGCCCATGTGGACAGAGCTCTATTGAGCACCTTCTCGAATACCTTGCTGATACTCGGAAGAAGACTAATTGACCGGAGATTTGCTGGATTGGAACCATCCTTTCCTTTTTTAAGGAGAGGATGGACCACTGCCGTCTTCCAACGCACTGGATAATATGCGTTATTCAGCGCATTGTTGAACAACGTGGTGTATATGTCCACCGCTTCCGAAGGGAGGTTTCGCAGCACAACATTGGGTATGCCGTCGACTCCTGCTGACTTCTTTTTCTTTATTTTGTGAAAGATGTCCAAGAGGTCCATCTTAGAAACGAACAGGGTGTTATCCCCGTTTCGCTGGGCGATGACTGCATTTGCAAGTCGGTCGTCATTGAACCTAGTGAAACCAGGATTCTCGGATCGCCAATGCGAGATCTCGTCTCTAAGATAGAAGTGTCCAACGAAGGCTCTATTTTCAAGGTCGTAGTTCGGGCGAATGCACTCATTCACCTTATATACTCGCTCGAAAACAGCACCCACCGTCTCTACCTTCTCTTGAGCATCTTCCACTATAAAGTGGTCATCATCCAAGATGGCCTCATCCGGATCTATTCCTATTGTCAGAAGTAAGTCTTTGTTCTCTGTCGTCCTTTGGAGTTTAATACCCTGAAGGTCATTTTGATCTTTTCTCCTAAATATTTTGCTTATTTCCGGAAACATACTCGGGTTGTTGGACTGCACAGCCCGAATTTTGTTGTTCCAGAAACATGAAATGGAAATTCTATAGTTTTCTTTAATAAGTTGTTGGAGATTTTTGATCTGTGACCTCAGATTTCTAATCTCCAAATCGTGTCGGTCAGTAAACCTCCTGTGCAAGAGTTTGAGTCTCGACAGGAGTCTACTTTTTTGTTTGTAAAGTGCGTCTATTGTCGCGTTTCTGTACATGTTCGTTGGATCATTTTGCCTATACCTAGGAATTGTCCTGTCCATTGTACTACGGATTGCATCCTCCATACGTTGCAGGTATCCATCGATCTCAACGTTCGACAGATTCCTGTTGCATGGTGGCGCAATACCGTTCGAACGAAGTTCCCTTGAGACGGCACCGGAAAAGCGCGGCCAACGTGTCTTACCGTAGTTGTAAGAGTGCGTCGGCGTCGGTGGACATGCTAACCATCGCACCACGGGTACCACCATCGGTGTATGTAGGCACATCGAAACAAAAACTGAGAAACCGACTATCCGGCCACCGCTCTGACATCAACAATGGTGGGGCACAGAAAACTGCACTGTCTTTACATTGTATTGAGGAATCACACAAGCCAGATTTTGATAACGTTGCGATACTGGACACAGAGAGAAACTGTAATAAGAGAATGTTGCTGGAAATGTTGCATATTCTCAACACTAAGAACACAGTCAACAGAAGATCTGACTGTGAAAATCTTAGCAATATATACAGCCAGCTGATCGTCACAACAAATTAAGATCTCAGTTGTTAGTTAGTTGATTTAGTTTTTAAACTTTTTTGTTTGCCAAAATTTTAAATTTAAACTTAAATTGTCGTGGAAATTACTTAAATGACAATAGTCCTTCTTGTATATACTTGTGGAGTTCATTCTTGCTATGTTCATTAATTGTGAAAACTAATTTCATGTCTAATTATTGTAAGTTTATTGTTATAACCATTGTGTTCTTGTTGAACAATTTAATTGACAATTGTTTTATTTATTCCAAATAAACAGACCTGATGAAGAGCGTATCCATGCTCGAAACGTCGTTAACCATTTAACAACATTGTTTTTCTTGACCTTGAGCCTGCTCAAAGACAACTTTATAGTCATAACTTTTGTTAATTATAATACTTACACCTTTAACAACGTACCTACTTAATTCGGTAAACTTTAGTGACATTTTTTTCGTCGATAATTTGGAGAACTTGTCTCTTTTATTTCATTCGAAAATTTTAGAGTGTTAAGCAAAAATGACTGTGAGGAAGGTAGTACGTGGCGACGATTCAGTGGCTTGGTTTACGGATGAACTGGGTAGATTGAGGAATGACAAAATATTGGCATATAACAGAGCAGCTCCAATGATGAAGTACTTTGGCATCAATACAGAGTAAAGACGAATAATTTTATAAACGCCATAGTATCAGCGAAAAATAAATATATTGAAAACCAAATTATTTCTAAATCTGGCGACCAGAAAAAAATTTGGAAGGTCATCAAAGAATTAGTTCTTAATAAAAATAAAGAAAATACTATATCATCTATAAAATTCGGTTATGAAACCGTTACTGAGACTAAAGCTACGTGCAGACGGCATATAAAAAGCCGCACATATGTGCGGTTCTGACGTCACATAAAAAGTTGTAAATTCAACGCAAATGCTATACGTAAATCAGTGTGCGCAAACTCGCATATAAGGGTGTTCAGACGATGTGCGGAATCTGTCCCAAAAGCCGCACATTAGTTTGCGTTGATTTGCTCGCACATTAAATGTGCGCAAATGAATACGCACATTTTTTGGTCGATGTGCGACGTGTTCACACGATATGCAGAAAAATACGCACATCAACCATTTGCATTCATATGCAAGTTTGCGTTAATTTAATGATTGTTTGACTTTCGTGTTTTGCTCATTTTTTTTGTCATTGTTGACTATTTTAAATTGAAAATGTTGAATGAAAGTGGGCTGCTATTGCAGTTTTGACATTGGATATGACTGAAAAAGATGAAGATCAAGAAAGTAGCAATGAATCGGGTGTGGAGCAGTTTCAGATGCATAGTGTGTGGACAAAGGACTGGCTTCTGCATCGCCAGACGGAAGGTTTCTGAGCGAAATTGTTATTGGAACTGCGTGACAGTGAACCAGAACTATACCACAGTTTTGTTTGACTGTCAGCCGATCAATTTGATCATTTACTTATGTAGGTTGGTAAAGCCCAGGATCGAAGAAGCTACCACCAACGACCGAACAAGCATATTGAATGGCAATATGCTCACATTTAAACAGAACAAAAAATTTTTTATTTATGATTTACGATCAAATTAGTTTATTACTTGCATTAGAATTGAAAAAAAAAAAATCAAAAATTGAAAAATAAATACTCAAGCTAACAAAACAAAAAGATCTACTAATATTTGAGTACATTTTGTAAAAGGAACAATAACATAGAACCAGCCAATTTTTGGTCGTGGAGGCCATATAATGGGATGAGATTACAATTAAATCAGCTCCTCCTCCAATTCTTCGGTCGAACTACAAGTCTTGCAATCTGTTGAAGATTCAATCAAGGATAGATAGATAGATAGATAGATAGATTCGATTTATTATTTCAGAAAAGTGTGTATAACATTGTTTACAAGCAAATATTGTAATTGCATTAAATCGTTTGAGCTTGGCTTTGCCGTCTGCCCGATTGACATCAATTTTCAAAAATAGTGAACTACATATTATATATAATTGAGGTTTATTTTCATTCTTTCTTTTTCTTTCTTTTTAAAAAAGCAAGTATTAATATTAAGAATTGTAAAGATATAAATTTTTCTTTAAAAAGCTTCGTTTATAATTTGGTTGCGATATGACATCGCTGTTCGAAAATAGTTGAAGAGTTGGTTAATGTTTCCTTCGCAGTTGAGGAGGGCGATTACTTCGTCTTCTGATTTAAAATTGCTGCCTAATGAATTTCTCCGTATTTCACACAAAATTGGACACTTCCCTATGAAATGGATGACGTCTTCTCTTTCCCTCAAGTTACACATGCTGCAGTAAATAGGCAGATCCTCTCGATGCGGTATGTAGTGAAGACTAATCAGCTCCCCTCTCATTTTGAATATCGCGGAGATAAGCTCCTGTTTGTTTTCATTGTTGAAGTAATTAAGCTCGCATAAATTGTGATTAAGATGGCTGTATATAGATCTATGCACCGAAGATTCAGCCTTCATTATAGAGTCCATTCTAAGTTGATCATTTACTTTGGAAACAAGATCTAATAGGTCATTTTTGCAGTATCTTCCGTTGTCTTCCAGGAGTCGCAAGTTGGTTCGACAGTACGTAGCTTGTTCTTCTAGTTTTCTATACCACTGATTTTTCTTTCTGATTGTTTGCAGCGCTACAATTTTAGGAAGCCTTTCGTTATGCATGTTCAGTACTTTTATGATATACTCCGCATGACACTTGAGTGTTTTGACATAAAGTGGTGACAGTCCTGTCTCGGTTATGATCATGTAATTCGGGGTGTTTTTTGGTAAACTAAAGCATTTTTTAATGAAGAACCGCTGAAGTTTTTCGACTGTTTCATACATTTCTCCTCCCCAAACCTGTGCTGCGTACATCATGATAGATTCTGCCACCGCTACAAAGACTTTATACTTCACACTGTGTGTTACTAATTTGTTTGAGAAGCATCTTTTCCATGTTGCAGATATTGCACTTTTGGCTTTGACCAGTTTATCTTTAAGGTGGGTTTCCATATTCAGGTTACTGGTTACGGTTACTCCTAGGTATTTATATGCTTTAACGACCTCAATTGGCTCTCTGTCGAAGTGCCATTTTTCATTCCTGGCCGTTCTACCCGCACCTTTACAAAATATCATAACTTTCGATTTGCTCAGATTCACCCTCAGATTCCATAGTCGGCAGTACACTTGGAGTCGATTAATCATGAACTGTAGGGTTTCAGGTGATTGAGCAAACATTATCACATCATCAGCAAATAAAAGGGCTTTAATGTGAATCCCCGACATTTCTATGCCACCAGGTAAAAAATCAACTAGATCGTCGATGAACAAGGCAAACAGATTTGGACTTAGAGTGCATCCTTGTTTGAATCCCATCTTCGATTCAAACCATTCTGACTTTTCAAGGCCGTTCCAAACAGCTGCCATATTGCCATCATAGATATTTTCAAGTACCTTTCCAAATTTATGAGACATCCCAATGTTGTATAGCTTGAAGAATAACGCTCTTCGTTCAACCGTATCAAATGCTGCTTTAAAGTCAACAAAAAGTACATACAACTTCTTTTTTTGTTCAATAAACGATGATGCTATTGTCTGCAGTACAAAAAGATTATCGATAGTTGAGTAACCACTTCGAAATCCAGCTTGGAATTCACCAATCAATTTGTTGCTATTTATCCAATTTAGCAATCGTTCATTCAATAATTTCGTAAACACCCTATAGGAAGCGTTAAGGAAGGAAATCCCTCGATAATTAGCTGGATCTTCAATGTTACCCTTCTTATGTATGGGGAAAATTACAGAATGCTTAAACTGCTCTGGTAGTACTCCCGTATCAAAAATTGCATTAAAAGCCGCAGTTAATTTTGAAATAAGCATTTCCGTTCCATATTTTAGAAACTCCATTGGTATTCTATCCGCCCCAGGTGCCTTTCCATCTTTCAGATTTTTCAATGCGTTGTTTACTTCAGCCTGTGTAATAGCTCTATCTAATATATGATTATAGTATGCAGGTTTCGCGAATTGAATAGGATCTGTAAGACTTTCCGTATTCAATAGTAATTTGAAATGACTGAGTAATACGTCTACGTTCACTTTGGTACTTATTTTTAGCTTTGTACCATTTACTTGGTTTATTGCTATCCAGAATTCTTTAGAGTTTTTGCAGAGTGCTAACTTTAAAGCCTCGTTTTCAAAAAATTTTGTTTTTTTTGCCTTACACGTTTTCTTGAATACCGCGTTCGCTTCCAAGTAAATTTTTTTGAAGTAGTTGGTGCTGTATTTTCTGAATACTTTCAGCCATCCAAAGGATTTTTGACGTGCTTTTTCGCACTCCGCATCGTACCATTGTTCTTTTTGTCTAAGTGGTTTTCCATGGCATTGTCGATTTTCTGTATATGATTGTTTAATTACGTTTTCAATGTCTTCTATCGTAAGTTGACTGTCTATTGGAACATTTCGCTGTAGGTTGCGTCTATAGGCCTCCGCTTTATCTTCTTTCCATCTTAGTCTGGGGGGTAGCTTTAGAACTGTTGTCTCCATTTGTGGTGAGCAGTTAATTCCAAATTCAACTACTATTGGCAAGTGGTCGGAATATGGGACACTTATGACCTTAAAATCGGCTATTAAACCAATCCAATTTCCCCTTATTAGACAGTAATCAACGACTGAACATCCTTGTTGACCTACAAAAGTGTACTCTCCACATTTATCTGAGTCAGAAACTCCATTTAAAATTCTAAATCCATAAGCATCACAAAGGTTCAACATTTTGATTCCTCTTGCATTGATTGTAGTGTCTTTTGAATTTCTAATTTTTCTCGCAAATCCGTTTTCTCTTCCTTCATTTTTACCTATTCTCGCATTGAGATCTCCAATTATCATAACTTCATCGCTATTATTGTGTTCGATAAAACTATTAAGTGCATTGAAATCACGCTCCCAGTGGTTGCAATTAATATACGAGGGTATTATAATCAAGTTCTTTGCTCCTACTTTCATTTTGAGAAAATGGATTTCGTCTTCATATTTAAATTCACACGCTATATTGGTAAGCGATTTATTGTACCCGAAGTAGCATCCTCCACTGGCTCTTCCTCTCGTATTTTGTTTTATTGCCGGAATCCATATAAACTCGAAGTTTTTAAATTTGTTTTTAAAGAGATAACATTCTTCTTCTACTACAAATGTTTCGTACAAAAACACGAAATCATATTCATAAATTAAATTATAAAAATTACTAAATAAAGATTTATTGCTCAAGCCTGATATTCAGATTCAATCAAGGCACTCTGTCTTTCCTCCTCATCATAATCAACAAGGATCGATTCCAAACCGTCTTTATCTACTTCCTTTTCAGTATCCTCAAGAAAACGAACCGATTGAACCGATGACGAACATGAATCACCTTATAAGAATTCTAATAAATAGCGATTCATTCCATTTCGTAAGTGATCGGCTTGGTCTTCAGAAAGATGTCTTAAATGGCACAATAAATAATCGCAGAAGGTTGAGTTCTTGTCGCTTGATTGCAAAGCGGAGACTGCCGAATTTAAAATGTCCAAATGAGCGGTTGTTGACCATGATTGCGGCGTTGATGTGGAAGGCGGTGTTAAGGTTTTTGCCAAAAATCTACGTTTACGCTGCTCGCCGACTACAAGTTCTGACAGTGGTAAATCATCTGAAACCACGTCATCAACGAGGGCAGCAAAGTCCTGTAAAATAGAAGAAAATTGTTTATTTAAAAAGAAAAACCAGCATTTCAGAAAAACTGACATGGTCCATTGAAGAAACAGATGAAGTTTATCTTTTTACATCGTTGGCCTCCAAAAACATCATTTGAGAAATAAACTGCCAATGCACGGAGGATGGTTCTGTGCCCTACACTTTCCGAGCTTGTTTTCCGCCGAACCTATATCTCGCTTCTTTTTTTCTTTTGCAATTCAATTTTGATCACAACTACACTTCAGAATCACTACTGATTTGCGTAAAATATGCACATTTGCGTTGTCCTATTTTCGTGTCAACGCATATGATTACGACGACCGCACATGCACGCACATGCACTCAAAGTGTCACAAAAAATGTGCGAGGGTGTTCAGACGATTTGCGAAAAAGCGGCACATTTATGTGCGGTTTTGCTGTCGCACATCGTCCGCAAACCATTTGCGTGCATGTGCGGGCTGTCCCAAAAGGGTGTTCAGACGATATGCGTCAATACTCTCAAATTATGACGTAAAAATGACGTCAGAACCGCACATATGTGCGGCTTTTATATGCCGTCTGCACGTAGCTTAAGTCTATTGCAAATAAATTTAACACCTATTTTGTGCAAAGTGTTGATCAAATTAACAAATCGATTCCATATGTGCAATATACTAGTCAGTTTTCTCTTGTTAATGCTAGATTTAAGTTCCAGTACTGTGATGCAAACATGATCTGTGATATTTTACAAAAGTGCAATAAAAAGAAAGACGTTAATGGTTTAAGCTGTGATATGATTTACCAATCTATAGAACTATTCGGTCCAATTCTGCAAAAAATTATAAACAAATCTTTGCAAACGGGAATTTTCCCAAGTATTTGGAAGCAATCTGGGATAATACCCATTAAGTGTGCAATACCAATAAATGTGAAGAATTTCGTCCCGTAAATATGTTAAGCTCAGATGAAAAGATACTGGAACGTTTTGTTTGTAACCAATTCGTAAAATATTTGGAAACTAATAAAATATTTATAGATGAGCAGTCTGGTTTTCGTACTGGTCATTCCTGTGAAACAGCTCTAAACTTTTTAATTTTTGAGTGGAAAAAAGATATAGATAACGGAAATTTTGTGATTGTTGTATTTTTAGATTTGAAAAGAGCTTTCGAAACCATTGATAGAAATATATTGCTAAAAAACTTTGGAATTACGACATCAAGACACAGAATTAGAATGGTTTCGTTCGTACCTAACGGCTAGAACACAGAGAACCAAAATTAACCACGAGTTATCGGACGCTATGGAAGTATCTTTGGGAATACCACAGGGATCAGTTTTGGGAGTTTACCTTTTCCTTATATACATAAATGATATCAAAGGCATTATGAGTCACTGCAAAGTTCAATTATTCGCTGATGATACAATCATTTATTTAAGCGGGAAGAATATAGATGAAATGACCTATCAGTTGAACGAGGATCTTGAAAATCTAAGTCAGTGGTTAAAAATGATGAAACTGAAGCTAAATGTGGCCAAAACCAAATGTATGGCTTTTAATTGTAGATCGAATATTGTGGTTTCTATGGACAATGAACAAATCGAATGTGTTAGTAATTTTAAATATCTCGGTGTCGTGTTAGATAGTCAGTTAAAATTTAAAGAACATGCTGAGTTTATATGTAAAAAAATTGCAAAGAAGGTGAACTTTTTAATGAGACTAAGAAGATTACAAAAATGAAAATCGCTTTGTTGTTGTATAATTCGTTAGTGTTACCTACCCCATTTTACATATTGTTCCACACTAATATATACGTGTTCAAACGAAATAAAGTATAGATTTCAAATCTTACAAAACAAGGCAATGCGAATGATTTTAAAGTGCAACATATACACTCCTATCCAGTTTATGATCCAGGCTTTAAGCTGGATGACAATTCAGCAGGTTTTGGTATTCAACGCAATGGTTTTCATTTTTAAAACTCGCGAAAATATTTTCCTGGATTACCTGAGCAATAACTTGGTCACTGTTGCTGAAGCTCAACTTTACAATCTCAGAGGAGGAAACAACTTTAGACTAGCAAGATTCAACAGAAGTAGCACGCAGAATACCCTAATGTACAAAGGGCTATCATTTTTCAACAGTTTATTAGAAGAGATAAGAAATGAACATCGTATTCATACATTTAAACAAAAACTTTATGTGTATATTGTAAACAATGTTTAAGAAATTGTCAATTTGATTTAACCTTTCTATTTGGAATTTTAATTTATATTTAGCCGTCATTAATCATTAATCAAAACTCTTTATTTGTACAAGATTTTTTCAAACAAATTTATCTGTAAAAGTTTAATTAAACTAATAAATACATACATACATACATACATACATACATTTTGTGTTTCTATTTGAAATAGTGCTAACAACTATGCATTTGCATTTGGTATTTAAATACTTTTACAAAACTATTTTTAACATCTCTGCCTCTAGGAACCGATAGAAGGAAAAGTACAAAAATAATATTTAATAAGAAGAAATGGGTAACTGCTGTGGTCCATGATTACGATTTCGTGATTTTTGGTTGGAGACCTGCCCACAAGACCTCGCTTTGTACTTCTAGTATTTAATTTTACATATTTATTAATTTCAAATCGCTTACAAAGTAGGACAGAAGTCTTATTAGTTGTTGAAAGCCTTTAAATTAATATTAGAAACTAAATTTTAGTAACTGGTAAGTATATGAACATATTTAACTATTAATAATGATAGCAAAAATTAAAAGCAAGAGAAAAGAAAAGATAGTATAAATGGGTAAATTTACATTCTCAATGATCTGCCAAATAATTAAAAAGCAATGATTTAATGTTCTTGTGCTTTTTACACTTCTCATACTTATGGGCAGGGAGTTCCAAAGGCGAATAACATGGACAAAGAATTGACGCTCAGTGTTAGTATTGTGGCACTTCGGACCTGCCCGTCTTCAGCAACCTTGGTTTGGATAACACGTCCCTTCAGCCAACAGTTTCGAGGGCTGTTGTGGTCTACAACGACCACTATGTCACCTTCTTTGATTGGTTTCACTGCTGTAAACCATTAGGACTGACGAGTGAGGATAGGTAGATATTCACTTACCCAGCGCTTCCAGAAGTGATCCGCATACTGCTGCGACGCTTGCCAACCTTTCCTCACGACCTTTACATCATCGTCAAATACCGCTAAAGGCTTAGTTCCGTTCGATGACCCCAGGAGAAAGTGGTTGGGGGTGAGTGCTTCTTCATTTTCGTTATCGATGGGAAGATAGAGAAGTGGACGTGAGTTGACTATATTTTCAACTTCCAACATCATAATTTTTAGAAGTTCATCTGAGGGTTTCCGCTTATGAACTTAAAGAGAAAGTTTTTTATCGAACGCACTAGGCGCTCCCAGGAACCTCCCATGTGTGGAGAGAACGGTGGTATGAAGTTCCATTTAGTTATGGTGGAAGTAAGCGCTGTCATTAGTTTATGTTGGTTGATATTTTTAAATGTTTCGCGTCTCTCTCGTTCCGCTCCCTGGCAGTTGGTGCCGTTATCGCTAAATAGTTCAATAGGGGTACCTCGACGAGCCACGAAGTTCCGAAGTACTAGGATGCAGGAGTTTGCTGATAGGCTGTGTGCTATTTCTAAGTGGACTGCTCTTGTTGGGAGGCAAGTCAGGAGAACTTTCCATGGCTTTTCCGTCCTTCTTCCAACGGAAACATTTATCAGGCCAAAATAATCCACTCCGGTGAATGAGAAGGGTCTGGTGTACGGCGAGAGCCGAGCTCTGGGTAACTGAGCCATTATTGGTGTGCATGGTTCCGCTTTCGAGTTCTTACAGTCCTGGCATTTTCTTCTCATGACTTGGTACGCTGTTCGAAGCCGTGGGATTTGAAACATTTGGCGGAGTTCGTTGATGACTGTTTCGTGGTTTTGATGTAGAAATCGACAGTGCATATCCATCATGATGAGGTTGGTAATCGGATGCTCTCTAGGAAGTATGACTGGCCGCTTGAGGTGCTCGTTGGAGATCGATTCTGCCCTGAGCTCGAATGATGTTGTGCTCATCCAAATACGGACATAGACTGACGATGGGGCTTCTCTTATTTAAAGGTCTTTTGGACATCAAATCCGCTAACTCATCTTGGTATGCAGTATATTGCGCTTCTCTCATTAGTACTTGAAATGATTCTTGGAGATCTCTTCTTTTAAGGATTCCCGAGATTCGTTGGTGCTTTTCCCTTGCTCTAAGTTTAAGGTTATTCTTATATCGAACGTCAAACGCCGTACTTTGCAGCAGTTTGTTCTACCCCGAAAAGTTTTCTATGCGGAGAACGCTTTTTTGTTGTTCGGCGTGAACGTTCATATAATGGGTCTTAAGTTCCTCGGCGATGACGTTGTCTGCACGAATTTCTCCTGCTCAAGCCGTTGGCGGTAGTCTCAAAAACTTAGGCCCTCTAAACCACCTGTTCTTCGGTGAGAATTCGGGTATGGTCTTCCATTTGGTCGCTTCGTCTGCAACGTTGGCTTTCGTTGGAACCCATCGCCACTCTGAAACATGCGTCAGATCCAGGATCTCGCTCACTCTTCAAGCCACAAACTGACTGTAACGTCGATGGTCAGCACGAAGCCAACTAAGAGCATTCCTAGAGTCTGACCAAAATACTCGCTGGGAAAAGCTATTGTTATGTGAATCGCCGATCGATTTTGCAAATCTGGCACCAAGAAGGGCTGCTTGAAGCTCTAAGTGTGGAATCGACATATTTTTAAGAGCCGCAACTCGGGTCTTTGCACCTATGAGTGCACACTCGACATTTCGATCACACACGGTCCTTACGTAAGGGCGGCCGTGGTGCAGTGGTAGAGTGTTTAGTAGATAGGCCGGACGCGTGGGTTCGAATCCCACTCTGGGCATCTACTTTTCTTTCAGCCTCCCAGTTTCATATGGACGCTGCCCTTGAGGTTATATATGTGAAATGACTAACAACTTATTTAAAACTACTGCAACACAAAAAAAGGGAAGGCTGCTACTCTGGTAGTACAATGGACTGGATATTAGGTCTGCGTTCTCCAGATTAGCATAAGCCTAATTTTTTTTTTATAAAAAAAAAAAAAAAAAGCCACTGCTGCGAAAACATTCTCGCTAGCATCAACGAATACATGGAGTTGACGATCTATCGCGCCTTTCGTAGAATCCGCGGTGTAGCATCTAGGGATCTTCAAATCTTCAACCGCTGGTAGGAGGTGTACCCATTTCTGCCACTTTTAGAATTCAGGATCTAGTATTGCTGTATCCCAATCGATTTAAGACCGCCAAATATCCTATAGTAGAATTTTGACAAACATCAGGAAATGTGCTAAAAGACCTAGTGGGTCAAAGATGGTCATCATAATCCTCAAAACTTCCCGCTTTGTTGGTCGTTCGCTTTCGAATAGAATCGCTCGTCGCTGTGACTGTTTCGTTAGTTTGTATGTAAAGCAGTCTTGTAATGTGCGCCACCACATACCTAACACCTTTTCGGTAGTCAACTCTATGTCGAGGTTTAGATTCTTGCTTTCGGTGGATCCGGACTTTAGTGCTTGAAGTACCACGGCTTAATTGGAAGCCCAATTTCGTATGTAGAACCCTCCTTGTTGATGTAAATAAAATAGGTAGTGAAAGCGTTTTGGCAAGGAGAAGTTTGGTTTTTGTAGGGATGAAACTTCGAGTGACTTGGAGAGCACAGAGACTTCCATAAACTTTACCAACTGCCTTAACTAGGTGGTCGTTCCATGTGAAGGAGCAATTAAAAACCATTACTACTAACGTAATTGATAGTTTCGTTTTCAAGAGTCAATGGATTTAAAACTGAAAAATCAAAGGTTTGGCGATAGATAGGAAGGGCTGTTGATTTGGCAGGATTTAAACAAAGATGGTTTTTCTTAGACCAACGTGAAATGAAAAGGAGATCCTCATTCATCAATGCAACAGCATCGTTCTTTTCCACGAAAAGCCTACTTGTAAGATGAATCAGACAGTGTTTAACAACTTTTGGTAGCTCATTTATATAAAGTGAGAGGAGAGTTGGCCTAAGAATGGATCCCTGTGGCACTCCAGTTGATACATTGAGAAAGATTGATGTTTGACCATTGGCCAACACGCGTTTTTGCCTTCCGCTAAGGTATGAAAGAATCAGTTTGCAGTATCCCGAATAAAACCCAAAGTTATTACGAAGTTTTTTACATAGAATTGAATGGTTAACAGTGTCAAAAGCATTTTAAAAGTCTAAAAGCGTTAGATGTGTCATTTGATCTCTGTCCATTGCTGTTCTTTTTTCGTCGATAACAAAAAGCAGAGCAGATATACAGCTGCACTTTTGTCTAAAACTTAATTAAATTGCTTGCTAATAGATAGATATTGTTGAATATGTTTTATAATGGTTTTTTCAAACACCTTTGAGAGAAACGGGAGAATAGCAATTGGCCGGTACTCCGTCGCAGTACAGGTTTGTTTTTTAAGAACAGTGATAATTTTAGCCTTTTTCCATTCTGAAGGAAACTCAGATGTGGTAAGAATGTAATTGAATAGATGAGTTATAAAAGGAAGTATTTGAGGAGAGGAATTAGTAACTTAACAAACTTAGGTTCCATTAGATCGAGGCCGGTAGCTTTGGATTTAATTGATATAATCGCCTCAACTATGTTGTCCCCCTGTCGTATTCTTATGAAGTTAAGCGAACAGTTGACACCTGAAGATTCCTCGTCGATCAGATCATTACGATCACTTGATTACGAAGCTTGCAGCAGGATTTGCGGAAGCTCTGCAATTTAAACCGTCTCTATTGACTGTAAGCGGCATCTCGTTTCAGCATTAGAGCAGTGATTACGCCATTCAGCCAAGTTAGAGACGTATGTTTTGAAACAGATTTGCTCATTTATATTTTGCATAAGATAGATTGAGTTCCAATCTATGCGATTTAGATTGCGTACCAATTCGAGGGCGTTTATAGTCTTCATATTGAAAAGTTTGTTGATCAACCCGGCAAGCAATATCCAAGCCTAGGAAGATCATATGCTTTGAAAAACCAGCTGCCAGAAGCGGCGTGTAAAGCATTATCCGACTAACATCGCTAGCAAGGTTTAGATCTAAAGAAGTAATGGACTCTTTTGTAAAGTGCGTAGGGGTGAAGTGGTTAGTGGGACCTAGATTGAGCGTCTTAAATGGACTTAGACAGTTTCCAAAATCGCAATCAAAGGTAACCTGTTTATATTATTATATGGTCTATAGACTGGCCTAATCAAAATATTCTCCGATATGACTGTGTGTGATAAGGTGGATAATCGGTTTCATATACTTTAATTATAAATTCATATTTACTCTCCAAATTTGGGATAACATTTTGGTATCTGTTGGCAAAGTGAATGTAGCTTTACGGTCTAAAACTATGACTATGGACAAAGATTCGAACTAATCAAGGGAGTAACAAGCCAGATACAAAATATTCGCGAGACTGTAGACATTGTTTTCGAAAAGGCAAAAAGAATCTGTGATCAATGTGACAAGACAATTTTCCTGAAGAACGACGAAAGCGAGTAAAAAGACACGATTTAAGTGAAAGTTCAGACACTGGCTACGACATTACTCAGCAACAAAGTTTCAAAATGCAGATAAATGAAAAAATAGCTACAATATTTCTGAATTAAAATGGTGATTCGAAAAACTACGTGACATACAAGACTCTTTCTGTTTTTGACCTTAAAACACATTACTACAGATTCGGTTGAAGAACTAAAAAACATGCAGCTGATTTGAGCATCAAATATTCTGTAGATATAAATGCCACAGAATTTTGGTCAAAAATAGAAACTTTGAAGAGTCAAGTTGAAGCGACTACATTATTTGATAAATGCGAATGTCAACCAAGTATGGATCTTCTCAAAGCTATAGTCGAACTGGATTTAAAGGAAATGTTTCCAATGTAGTAGTCGATATAAAGATATTTTTAACGATGCCAGTGACTGTAGCTTCTTGCGAGATATCATTCAATAAGCTCTAATTAATAAAAACGTACCTGTGGTCGACGATGGTTCAAGAAAGATTGTCTGGCCTAGCGATTTTGTCGATTGAATGCGACATAGCACGGCTCCTGTCATATGAAAATGTAATCAAGGACTTCGCAATGAGAAAAGCGCGGAAAGTAAATCTTTAAGTAATCTAAGTAATTACAGCTTTGGGTTACTATCGAGTACTTTGTTTCATTTCTACATCTGAGCAAATATTTTTGAGTAAACAATTTTTATCTTAAAGAAATATACTAAGTAGGTACTCATATACTTTGGTAAACAATAAATAGATAGATTTATTTGTATGCACATTTGTCCATTTTATTTTCAGAGCCTGGTTAGAGCATTTTTCAGTGGCGCAGTTTTGAAAGCTCGCAACGGGTGCATAAAAGGCTAGTTACGGCACTGTACAGAGTCGTTTACCAGTTACTGCCAGTGAACCCCCTGTTGTTGTTAGCTGCGCTTGCACTCACAAGCATTGTTCTTGTGTACATTGCAGGAGTATGAGAAGTAGCTCGAAGCGAAGGAACGTATCATGAAAAAAGAGATATTTAAAAATAAATTTTTGCAGAATATTGTTACATTAGGGAGAAAGCTAAAGTAAAGTAAAATATTAAAGGAGAAAAGAGAGAATATTAGAAACCTAAAACAGAGAAAATCGTAAATTAAATGAAATCGTGTAAAAAAGGCTGTACAATTTAAACATTGAAAAGTAACAAGTTGTGTAAATGGTTATTATTGCTTACAAGAACATCAGGATGACGTCATTACGGCAGCTTCTAAGTCTTCAACGTTGTTCACAGCAAAGCTTTCTCCTTCAGTTTTTATTTTGATGTAAACAGTTCCATGTCTTGTTTAAGCACTGAGAAGTTGGTGGTTATTCCTCATGCGGATAGCGGGGTGGAGAATGGTACGCGTACTTTTTGATAAGCTTTCATTCAGAAAACAAAAGTTATTAGAACCTATGCCCAGGAGCCCAGGTCACGCAGCGAGAGTTGTTGGTGTTGTTGTTGCTTTCGGTAGATGTTGATACCCTTTAGAATTGAGTTTCTCACTTGCACACTATTGAACTTAAGTATTACCTATTATGGGTGACGAAACTGAACTCTTACGGTTTCGAGTGCGTGTGCAAAAAATGGGAGGTTTGCATTTGGTTTTGAATATGCTCTTCAAATGATTGAAGAGCATATTCAAATTTTCCTCTGTTAAAAAAAATTTCTCCAAACAATACAGCGTCTGCTGCAATGTCTTTTTTATCATATTCATCAATATGTTGTATAACAAAAGCTTAAAATTTAGTTTACTCACATCAACAGAGTTCTCTTCGATGGTATCCTATCTCAGCACTGCATGTGCAATCGTGGTGTTTGCAATTTCCAATTTAGTGTCAAAGGTGGGAGCTTCAGCTGATTTGGTTTCAACGCATTCAACACGGTTCATAATTTGAGTTATCGTGTTGTTTACCTTGTTAAACTTCTGAGACCAATGTTGCTCAGTCCATTGTATATAGAATCTATAGTACTATCATCAGATAACTTTTTCTGAGAGCTTTATTCACCGAGTGTTGCGCTGAAATAGCTTAAGCAAAGAGCCACAGACAAGAGAGAATTAAGAGCTTAAATTTCAAAAAGTACCAAGAGAACCAAAATCAAAGCAAATTATGTAAGGTGGCAGGTGGGGAACAAAATCGCAGACAACAGAGAACATATAGAGAAACTAGCTGACCCGGCAAACGTTGTTTTGCCTTATAAATTATTATAAATGATAAATTTTAGTGTAGACAAAAAGTAACTTACTTATTATAAGTGTATAAGTATGTAGTATATGCGTGAAATAGGCATGGAGCGCATTTTTTGCTGCTGAATTAGCTCTTTCAACAAGCCACTCATGATTTATGTACTGTGTGTGTATATCGGGAAATATTGTTTCAATTAAAGTGTTTCGCGAATCAGCGATTGTGCAGAAATCGGTCGGTAATTTTATGTATCCAGTTTCATCTGTAGCAACTTTTCCATCACCGATATTTAAGAGCTGTTTTGAGAATTTTTCAGCGGATGGATCTTGAAGCATTTGAACGCGCATGTTTACTTTGAGCTGAACTTTTTCAACATGACGCCACAATGGAGATGATTTTAAGCAAGCGTCAATCTCATCAGCGTATGTTGTCTTTAAATGTTGGATACTGTTGCCCATTCACTTTACGTATATCTTGAAATGATAATGGGACAGTAACATTAACCAACAACAGTTGAAGATAAAAGCACTTAGTGTGTCTTGGATTGACTGTAAATAATTGCCCCAAAGCGTTCGATTGAAATAAATTGAAACTTGCATCAACTGGTGAGCCTTGCTTGCGGGGCATCCAGTTTTTTGTTTGAGTCCATGTGAAATAGCGTGGTACTTGTGAATAGAGTAATGTTCTTGCAAAGGCACCAAAATCATACTATTACACAATTAAAAAAATCCAGTGAGTGTAGTTTTAGGTGGATTTGTAGCTCGATCAATCACTGTCTCGTTCGTAAAAAATACACGCTGACCGTTTTCAAGATGGACGGCTAACTGAACAACTGATGGATCTCGTTTTTCTTGGATTTGTAACGGATTTACGATGTTCTTATTTAACCAAAAGAATTTTCTTATAAGTTTTAGTCTTTCAAAAACACAGGATTCTCAAAAAAACTATAACTGCTCAAATAAGTTGTCTAGTTGGCTGGGTACGGTTCGGCATGCTTGCTTTGACCAATGACCAGCTCGTCGGTGGGGTGGGATCTTGTATCCGCCACTAGACTTACCGCACCTCATTCATGCCGATTAAAATTCTCCACTCTGAATCAAATTTTACTATCTGATATTCTCCCCCAATCAATAGTGATTTCGTTCAAAAGAAACTTGTTTTTAAATATTTTTACCTTTTTCGTTGTTGTTGTTGGGAACCCTAGGTGTATCTTGGGAACCCGGAGTGTATCCCTCCCACTGTCTCGAAGTTGCCCCGAAAGCAATCCACAAAACTCCTTGGTTATTGAACCACTCAGAAACTTAATTTCAATAACCCCTAATTTAACGTAAGACAAGTCTTTACTGCACTATTGCATACAAGTCATACGACATATTGCGATATCACTTTTTGTCTTTCCCCTTTGCACTAAACAAAATTACTCCATTACGACGTTCTCTTAAATCAACTACCAAAGACTTTGAAGTTTGCATTAGAACTCATTGAGCATTATTTATTTTAATTACAGTAACAATTTTGCTTTAAAGTTCAATAAATTTCATTAAATTAGTCACGATTCTGACTCGGTTCTTAAGTTGAGTAAGAGTGAGAAGAACCAAACATTTCCAAAGCTGAATGTAATACGGTGTGAGCGGTGCTAACAAAATTCATTTTCTTCTTTACTTTCTCCTTTCTCTTTTCTTTCTTTCTTTTTCTCTTAGATTTTTGCTCGATTCACCTTTGGTTATCTTCACTCCCCCCCAAACAAATAAATTTTAACGAATTCTCAAATTTAAACTTCAATGATAAGTTTATCGGTTAGCTACTGAGTTCGTTCAATTTGTCATAATGTTATATAAAAAAAAAAAAAAAAATGTGAATAGGACTTACCCAACTAAAAAGATGTTGTGCACAGCATCCTCGTAGCTGATGGTACGCAAGTGAGCTTTCCTGTTTATCTGAATCAGCTGTGAATGAACTTAATTATGTCAAGTTGAACGAATAGACAAGAAGAGTCAACGGGCGATCAATGAAATTATGTAACCTTGAATTTACAAAAAAAACTATGCGATGATGATGCTAACGCTGGTGGTAGTTTTTTTTTTTTGTTGGAGGTTTTTTAAAATACCAGCTGGAGCACTCAGACCTAAATACCGGTCCATTGTACTACCAGATAGCAACCTTCTATTTGTTACAGCTTTCCAGATGTTCGGAGAAAAGCCAAAAGACGCTGCCATGGTAAGGAGCCTAAGTTACCAGCTCTCACCATGTCTGCGCCGAGTATCTGTAGCCTCATGCGAGAAAAAGCAGGACATTCACAGAGGAAGTGCTCTGCGGTGTCCTCATCTTCTCCACAAGATTCACAGAGTGTGGTATCACTTAAGCCTAACACGTTTAAATGCTTGGCAAAAGAGAAGTGCCCGCTGGCAACGCCAATAAGCTTCCTACAGTCTTTTCTGCTACGAGCTAGCAAAAATGTTGCAGTCTTCTTACTTACGTTGGGGAGCATACGCTTGGTTTGTCTGCATCCAATGGAGGCATGCCATCTACGGTTGTGCTCTTCACAGATCCAATCGTTGATTGAAGCCCTCACTGAGGACGCTGGCAGACCTAGCGACGGTTCAGGTCCTGAGAAAGCTGTCTGAGATCCCTGCCTAGCGAGTTCATCGGCGATCTCATTTCCAGTTATGCCGTGATGGCCTGGAACCCAAATGAGACTCAAGGAATTTAATCTTCCTATCGCATTCAGAGAGCTCTTGCATTCCTGGATCACTTTCGAAGTGGTTAGAGGGTTGAGAAGGGCCTTAAGCACAGCTTGGCTATCGCTGCAAACAAAGATACTTCTCCCCGTCCATCCATTGTTCGTTACGTGGCTCAAGGCCATTAGGATAGCATAAGCCTCCGCTTGGAAAACGGATGCGTATGATCCCAAAGATGAGTGCAGTCGTATGTCGTCGTTCTCAACAAAGGCACCAGCACCAGAACCCTCGTCGGTTTTGGAGCCATCTGTGAAGATACGATAACAGTTTTTTTCCAGGCTCAGATTCTGGAGCGAACCAGTCCTGAACCGAAGGAAAGCTGACTGAGTAATTTTGACGCAGTTTGAGCCTTGGGATCATCGTGTCAGACGGCATATCCATTAGATGTGGGTCAAAAGATATGCTGCTTGCGAGTTCCTCAAAGCTCCAGTGCGAATTGTGCCAGAGACCACATCGTTTTAAACGAGAAATGGTCTTGAGAGTACACCCCATGATGAAGGTATCAAGGGGAGAAAGGTTCAACAGTGCGTCGAGAGCAGCACCCGGTGTGCTGGGGAAGGCCTCCGTAACACCGAGACAAATTGTCCTTTGAAGTTTGGCAAACGAGGCAATAACGTATTTACGCGAGAGCTTATTCCACCAAACAACTGACGCATAGAAGATGATTGGTCTTATCATAGCCGTATAGATCCAAAGATGCCAGAAAACTGACAGTGCTTTAGTAGTTTAAGACTCGACATGTTTCGACCAAAGAAGTTTGTTATCCAGGATTACTCCAAGATGCTTGACTTCATTTGAAAAGGGGATGTTGACGCCTTTAAGCGTAAGATGGGTCATTCCAGTCAATTTTCTACGTCTCGTGAAGAGGACAACCTCGGTTTTAAGAGGATTGACGGAGAGACCGTTGGGCATGAACGTTAGAAGCATTGAGCTTTACAAGTAGAGAGTCGATCAACATGCACCACAGAAGAGGAGATAAAACGCCACCTTGTGGGCAGCCCTTATTTACTCCCGTTGCAACATATTGTCCACAGTCCGCCTCAGCGATTACGGTTCTCTTCATTAGCATTGCTTTAATCCACAACACTAATGACTCGTTCACACCGTGTTCTCTGGCAGCATTACACATACCATCGAAGCTAGCATTGTCAAAAGCACCTTGAATGTCGATGAAAATGCCTACCGCAAATTCTTTCCTGTCAAGCGCGCATTCAATCCTGCTAACAAGATTTTGAAGTGCGGTCTCGCAAGATTTTCCTCTTTGGTAAGCATGTTGCATCTGAGACAGAGGGTGTAATTGGAGTGAGGTTTTACGAATGTAAATCTCAACCATTCTTTCCAGCGTCTTAAGCAGAAAGGAGGTAAGACTGATGGGTCTAAAGCTCTTGGCGAGTGAGTAGTCTTGTTTACCAATTTTTGTTATGAAGGCGACTCTAACACTCTGCCATGAAGTTGGTATATACGCTAGGGCTAAACTACCAGTGAAAATATTTTTCAAAGTAGGAAGCAAAAGGTTTATACTTTCCTGCAACATAGCTGGGTAAACACCGTCAGTGCCAGGTGACTTGAAACTGTCAAAAGATGCCACGGCATATTTGATGGCTTCGTCGGTAACAACTAACGATGACGTGTACCAGCTAAGTCGAGTGGATTAATCGGATTCACCTGATCTAAGGGAAATAGATTGCTGTGGTCCGATTGATATCTGGTTTCCTGGAAAATGAGTTTCCAGCATAAGACTGAGTGTCTCTGAATGTGTGATAATCGAGTTTTCCCAAAATCCAACCATTAAATGTCGAGACTGTCTTTGTTTCTTTTAATTTTCTTTTATTTATTAGTTTTTTCTTTTCTTTTAATTTAATTACAAGGTATTATAAATTGTACTTGGAAAAAAAGTATATATATATGCGGGGAATCTATCTATCTATCCAGAGTAAATGCCAAAAAGTAAGAGCCAGAACCTCATGTCATGGATGACGTTTCCGGGCAGGCCGGCAGTGTTCACACCATCGCGAAGTTGGGCGCGGTTGAGTATGTATCACTCACTCCAGCACCAGAGATGTGCAAGGAGGAGTGATACATACTACTGAACCGTAGATGGCGTGAACATTACCGGCCCCCTTGGCATATAGTGCCAAAAGAAATTTATATGTACTTCTAATAGTTATACAATTTTAAGCTATAATAATAATTAATTCATCAATTCAAGGGTTATAAAATACAAATGGTTGTAGAACAATGATCTAATTTCATTTGATTTCTTATTATGTTCTCAGTTGTGTTCTAAGTTTTGTACTCAGTTGTGTGTGCGGTTTTAGAGGTAACAAAAAACAAAGTTTAAATTGAGTTTATAGATACTTCATCTAAAATATATATAAGTTTATAGATACTTCATCTAAAATATGACTGTATTGAATTACGACAATTCATTTGTTCCTTGGTTCAATCATTTATAGGCAAACGACAAAGTTTGACTATTGGGCGAGTAAATTCACCAAATCGCGTTTTTATTGTTGCCACCCGCACTCTACCATCTGGGCCAGGGAATACTTTAATGATACGACCCATACACCAATCAGTGGATGGAAGGTTTTCCTTTTTAATTAAAACAAAATCACCGATTTTACAATCTTCAGTAGAGTAATGCCATTTTGTTCGTTTATGAAGCTCTTTGATATATTCTTCCTTCCAACGTTTGCTGAATTCATGCTGAATTGATTTGAGCTTTTCCCAGCGGTTTATGAGTGAAAGAGATTTTTCTTCGGGTAACAGTTCAGGAAAAGTTAAAAGTGGAGTTCCGGTCAGGAAATGACCTGGGGTTAACGCTAAAGGTGAATTCACATGAGTGCGACCAACGAACGACGAATAAATCAAGAAATGTGATTTTAAGTACCTTACAAGCATAAATTCCTCACGAATTTTTTAGGAAACGATGGAAATATAGTTCATACTTATTTTCAGATGGATAAACTCTTCTTTTTGTGCCTAAAATTAAAGCAATAGAGAAAAGAAATTTATTCGTTACGAATTAATTTTATTCGTAACGAATAAATTTATTTTCTCTATTCCCAAAAGCTTAGGCACAAAAATAAGAGTTTGTTCACCAAAAAATAAGTATGAACTATATTGCCATCGTTTCCTAATTTATGCATGTAAGGTACTTAAAATCACATTTCTTGATTTATTCGTCGTTCGTTGGTCGCGCTCATGTGAATTGCCCATAATAGGTCGGTAGGTGCATTCGACATAGGACATAAAGGTCGCGAGTTTAAGCACGCCTCTATGCGAGCTAATAGTGTAGCGAATTCTTCGAAAGAAAAATGAGTATGTAGTCCCATTTTACGAAAGTGGGTTTTCAAACTCTTTACCCCGGCTTCCCCGAGCCCACCCATATGGGGAGCACCTGGGGGAATGAAATTCCAGTTCAAGCCTTGAATCCCATATTTGGCTAAAGTTAATTCTGGAAATGATGAATGAAGCTTTTTAAACTCATTTTTTAACGCCGTGTCGGCACCAACGAAATTGGTTCCATGGTCTGAATATACAGAATGCGGAAGACCCCGCCTTGCAACAAACCGAGCAAAGGCAGCTAGGAAAACTGCCGATGACAAATCGCTGGCGGCTTCCAGATGTCTGGCTTTCGTTGAAAAGCATACGAAGAGGCATGCATAGCCCTTTGTCAAACGACAATTTCTACCCGTGAAGCTTTTGATTGTGAAAGGTCCCGCGAAATCTATTCCGGTATGAGTAAAGGGAGGAGAGTAATTACAACGTTCATCAGGAAGAGCTGGCATCAATTGTTGACCTAACTGTTTTCTGTGGATCGCACAGGTTTTACACTTATAAATATGAGATTTTACAAGAACTTTTACCTTCGGTATCCAATAAGCTTGACGAATCATCCGTATCATTAAGGTGTTTCCACCATGAAGTGTAAGTTCATGAATGAAATCAACTAAGAGTTGGGTAAATTTTGCTCCGTAAGGCAAGATGATAGGATGGCGTTCACTGTAAGAGAGATTTGCATTTGATAATCGTCCGTGGACTCGAAGAATTTGGTTGGAATCCAAAGTAGGATTCAAAGATAAAATTGGGCTTTTTGAACTGATACTGCGGTTTGTAGACAGAGCTTTGAATTCTTCGAAGAAAAAGGATTGTTGACATTGACCTATTAGACGTTGTTGAACGAATTGAATTTCTGGTTGAGTAATACGAATGGAATCAAACGAAATTGGTTTGAATTTCTTCGGAAATTTTATGCGAATGTAACGATAAACATATGAGAGAACTCTCAATGCTCGTGGTAACGACGAAAATCTCGACAAGATATCGATATCGCTAAAGGCAGTAAACGTCAAAATTGTTTGCGGAGGTAGGGAAATGAGGCGATGCTGAACGAATTGAATTTCAGGAAGAGTGATACGGCATGAATTATTAAAAATTGGTTCAAATTTCTTTGGAAACCTTTTACGAAGAAAGCGATAGACATAAGATAGGATTCTTAAGGTACGTGGTAAACACGGGATCCTGGATAAAATATCGTTAGAAGTGATTAAAGTAGCAAGCGTCAAGACTGGTTTCGCCTCCAAGACCTCGCTTTTCGGTTCAAGGGGAAGGCTTGCCGGCCATTGCGATTGAGGCTCGCTTATCCAGGAAGGGCCTTTCCACCAAAGATCACTATCTTTTAAAACCGATGGAGTGAGACCGCGAGTAGCGAGATCCGCAGGATTATCGCCAGATCTAGCATGATTCCAATTCCTGTTGCCAACATTTTCGATGATTTCGCTTGTTCGATTTGCGATGAAAGTTTTCCAAGTCCCTGGATGTTTTCTGAGCCATGCTAGGACCACAGAAGAGTCGGACCAGAGAAATATTTGATAAGATTCGACTGGTATTTGCGGAAGATAGGTTTTAACAAGTCTCGAAAGAAGAAGAGCCCCACAGAGTTCTAGATTTAGATTTAGATTTATTAAGCTTACTACAAGCGATTAGAACAATAGATTTAAACTTAAAAATATTTAAACTTAAAAATATTTAAACTTAAAAAGAAAATATAAACAAATAAATAAATAAATAAATATATTTACAGATATACAATGCTTAGTTCTAAGTTGAAGTGCAAGGTTTAGAAGTTGAAAGGGGAAGCGGAGTATAGATTTTTTCTTAGAGAAGAGGAACTAAGGGAAAAGTCAAAGGTATTTCCAACAGCATTCGCAGAACGTAACATTCTGCATATGGGGTTGAAATAAGCGTAATTTGTGCGGAGGGTAGGGAGGTGGAAGAAGGGGACAGAACGAAGGTTACGTGGATTAGTGTTCATGTAAATCAGCTCAAGTAATTCCGGAGAGTCTATGGTACCGGTCAAGATCTGATGGACGAAAATTATGTCGGCGATATGACGACGTTTCGAAAGGGTGACCATGTCAATTAGTCGCAAACGGCTTTCATAAGGAGGTAAAATGAACGGATCAGACCAAGGCAATCTACGCAAAGCGAATCTTAAAAATCTTCGTTGCACAGCTTCAATTCTACGGGATTGAGTTATTTGGTAGGGAGACCAAACCTGACTAGCATATTCAAGGATTGGTCTAACATAAGTATTGAATAATGATTTAGTGACGTAGGGGTCGGAAAATTCTCTTGACCAGCGTTTAATAAACCCAAGAGAGGAGTTTGCTTTCGCTATAATATAGTTAATGTGAAATTCAGCTCTTTATCACAAATAACCCCAAGATCACGAATAGACGAAACTCTGGGGATAGGCACGTTACTGAAGTAGTACGTTCGAAGACTAGAGGGTAAGCGTTTACGCGAGAAAGTCATAGATTGACATTTATTAACGTTAAGCTCAAGAAAGTTCTTATTGCACCAAGTAAGAAAAGCATTTAGGTTTTTTTGAAGAAGAGAGGAATCTTGAGAAGAGGATAAGACTTTTATAATTTTAATGTCATCTGCATAAATAGACAGATCAGAGAAAGAAATAATGCTAGCGACGTCATTTATTGCAAGCACAAACAGGAGTGGACCTAGATGGCTGCCTTGGGGAACGCCAGAAGAGGCAAATATCGGGTTAGAAACTGCTTTCCTAAAAACTACTCTATACACACGGTTCTCTAGGTACGATTTGACCCATTCGATAATTGAAGGTGGGAAGCCAAAGGCTTTGAGTTTGAGATAGATAATTTGATGGTTAATTTTGTCGAATGCTTTACTAAAGTCTGTAGTAATAACATCGATCTCGTTGCCCTTTTCCATGGCCAAGAGAGTTTTTGATACGAATTGGGTAAGGTTAGTCGTAGTAGACCTTCCTTTTAGGAATCCGTGTTGAAGAGAAGAGACAATTGGTTTACAATGAAAATACAGAGAGTCGTACACAATGCTTTCGAAAAGTTTAGGGATGGCGGAGAGCTTAGCTATCGGTCGATAGTTCGAGATTTGGTTTTTACAGCCCTTTTTGAAAATTGGGAAGATAAAAGATTCTTTCCAGAGAGAAGGGAAAACAGCCTGGGAAAGAGAAAGTTGAAAAATATTAGCAAGGGGTTGATAGAGCACTGATGCGCACTTTTTAAGGAAAATTGCCGGGACTCCGTCTGGGCCAGGTGAGAAATCATCATCCAGTAACCTTAATTTATCACAAACAGTCTGGGGACAAACATTAAGAAAGACAAGAGATGTTTGCGGGCTATTCATCAGAAACTTGTGATAGTCAAGGTCAGGATCAATCAGATTATTGGCATATGATTGCCTGAAAAAGGTAGCAAAGAGATTAACAATTACTTTGGGGTCATCGGTAGATTTGTCAAGGAAATTAAATGTTGAGGGAAGACCGTCAGATTTTCTCTTGACGTTAATAAATTGATAAAAACGCTTCGGATCAGTGATGAGAGAGTTGCATTTTATCAAGATAGGTTAAGTATAAAGATTGGCATAAAGTTGAGAAGTTAAAAGAGGCCTGTTGGTAGTAATAGTAATTGGAAGGGGTCTGGGATTTTAAATATGTTTTCCATAGTCTGTTTCTGATGTTACGAATATTTTTTAACTCTGTTGTGTACCAGGGAGGAGATGATACACAGGTTTTCTGAGATGTATAGGGAACACATTGTATGAAACATGCAAAAATTGAAGAATAGAAAAAAGAGAGAGCAATATCAATGGAGTAGAGAGGTTAATAAAGAGATTAAAGTCGATTCCACTTAAAAGATGACTGAGCATAATGAAATCGGCTTTACGGAAGTTAAAACTAGAAGTGTTCTCAGACTCCATAGTTGGAGTGCTAAGATCAAGACAATGATTGAAAGATAGGGGAGGATGAAAATGATCAAGGGTGGATAAAAGATGTGAGCTTTTTAGGACGGCGGAATTGAAAGGATCAGAGGAGAAAGCAAGGTCAAGTTGTCTCCCAAGATTGTTTAAAACGCCGCTCATTTGAAAGAGGCCTTATTCAAGAAATCTGTCGGTGAATATGAATTCTTTATCAGAAGACGGATTAGAAGGAACGAAACAAGATTCGTCCTCAGAAGGAGTCCATTTCAAATCGGGCAAGTTAAAGTCCCCAAGTACTATAAAGTCATCATTGGGGTCAACACTCTCAATTAAAGGACCTATTGAGTCAACAAATTGTTGATAGACAAGACAGGGTTGAGAAGGGCGAATATAACACCAAAGAAGGTAAATACAGCGTTTGGGGAAAGACAATTTAATACATACAAATTCAAATAGAGGAGATTTAGATGTTTCGACCAGACATGCATTGAAACGAATGTGTACGGCAAAAAGAACACCACGCCCAGTAGGAGCAATGTCGTTTACCTGACCATCCGCACGAAAAACAGCAAAATCAGATGTGAGTAATTCACTATCAAGAAAATCAGAGCACAGATTAGTTTCAGTGAGGGCAAAAATGTCATATGGGAGACATTGGGAGTTCATGTACACGTCAGAAGTTTTAGTTCGAAGGCCTCTAACATTCTGATAATATAAGGAAAGTATAGAGACAGGTGGATTGTAGTTAAAGACTAGGCTTGTTATTGGAACGGGGGAAAGGTAAGCGTTTGAAATCAAGGTGGGAAGCGTATGTGGCAAGATCATTTGAAACAGTGGATGGGGAAATATTTAAAGTTTCGTGGAAGTGAAAGAAGAGTTTTTTGAGAGCGATAGGATCGGTTGGAAGGCCTTCTTTTTGTATCGATACTAATACGTTCATTTTGGTTTTTCCATTGATGCAAACCGTTTCCGACTTATTATAAAGGTAAGAGAGGTAAAGACGGACATTCTCATACAATTTGCTGTCGCGTAGTCTAGCCATCAAATAACGACCATCAAACACATCACCGGTAGACAACGAGGCCGCAAATTTTGAGGTTAATTTAGCAGTGGGAGAGAACATTGGGTCAAGGACTGGTGGGGGTAAAGGGTTGGGGACAGGGTCCGGACGGTTGTGGATTCTCAAAGTGGTAGAGGGAGTAAAAGAGTGAGGCGCTGGGTTAATAGTATGGGAGTGAACAAAATTGGAGTAGGGAATTTTAGATTTGGTTTTAAGAGGGACAATTTTACGTTGGGAGAAAGTTTTCTTTATTATTTTCGAGTTGGATGAGCTAGTGGGTTGGATAGAGTTGGAACTAGGAAGGTTAAGCTTAGATCTAATTACAATTTTTTCTTTAGTATTAGATACACTCTTAAAGTTTTTATTGGGGAGCTCTTTAGTTTTCTTATTTAAACATTTAGAAATAGTGATGCTATCCTCAATACATATGGATTTGTGTGGTGAGTGAAATAACCATTGATATTTATGTTGTATTTGGATTTTAAAACTTGACGAGCTAATTTTGTGACATTTTCCAATGTTAATCTTATATTTACGTTTAATGAGATTCTGAACCCAGGAACAGTCGACATTGGGGGGTAAATTGTTTATAAAATAAGGGTCACATTCGTTGAGTTCTTTCAAATTATTAAGCCTATCATTCCAGTCTGTTACGGTCCAAGTGTTGTTAAGCCGTATGATGGTGGGCTCAGGGGGAGCAGAACATTCAGTCTGGGTGGAAGAAGTTGCTCTGGTAACATAGTCGATGGCTGGAGCGAGTGAAGAAGAGAAAGGTTCCTTTTGAATTGATTCATTAACTTCAGCAAGAATAGAGGTGTTATAGTGCACATTAACTGGTTGAATGTTCAAAGGAATATCATTAAGTTTATCCAAATTAATTTTCAATTCTTCGATTGCAATCTCAAAAGTAGACCGAGTTATTCTTAATTCACTGCTAATGTCATTCATTTTTGATATTAAGTCATGGTGGATTGCATTAAGATGACAGGAAGCTGTTGAGGCTGATGAAGAAGTTGATTGGTGACATGTTTCGAGATGGGAACGAATGTTTTTGATATGATCAGTTATTAAATCGAGGGGGTATGATTTTGGGGTTGAATTAAGAGTAGATAGTATTTCGCTACTAACATTTTTAAAACGGGAGTCATGGAAGTCAACACGCGAGTTAAGAATGTCCGCTATAGATGAAATTTGTTTTTCAAGAGCGGATTGCTTTGAAAACAAACGACTGACAAGAGACTCGATAGAGCTTTCCAGGACTTCAATTGACTTCGAAAAATCGTCGAAGTGGTGAAATTGCGCGAGGACATTTTTATGAAAGCGATTGTTATCAGTTATAATAGAATTAGTTTGATCACTTAAACATTTGATGGCAAGGAGAACATGGGAGAGCGATATTTTGTTACACTCGTCACAGAGATAAGTAAAATAGCAAAGATATTCTTTTAAATATGGACACGATTTTTTAGTTAACCCGATACAGAGGGGATGATCGGATTTACCGCAAAGACCACTGCACGTAACACGTTGGGTGAATTTACTATCAAGAAGACAGTTATATGAATCACAAGGACTATTCTCCATCATTAAATTTATATATTATTTACTATTTTTTTATTTTTTTTGGTAAACCAGAGTTTTAAGTTTAATTAATAAATTTTTATTTTTTTTTTATTAGATTCAGTTTTTTTTTTACTTTACTTTATTTTTATTTTTTTCTTATTTTTTATTGGGTGAAAGTGTTTGTTCGTAGTGTACCGACGCGAGGTTATGTGGGTTATGTTATTAGCTAAAACTCTAGTTAGCAATAGGCAACAAGGTGGAGTTAATTGCTAATCATCCTATCGTAGCCACAAACCATAATTGGTATAGTAGTGCAGACACTGGATAAGGTTGTTTTGTTTACGTTGCGGGAAGAGAGATTATTGGTGATGATTTTTGTTTATGAAATAAAAAACAAAAAACCAAAAAAAAATTTAGATGTAATACCAAAAGTAGATTGCCTGGCAGAACAATACTAAATTGAACTCACCCGTAAGGTAAGAATGATGAATTGGAGTAGAGTTTGATGATGGAATTTAGGTGATGGTTGATTCCTATTCAGCCACGATCAGCGGCAAGAAGGGGGGCAGAACGATAAAGTATGTACAGCTGAGACTTAGCATAAAATGCAGATCATGTGAATGCAGCAAAGGCTTATCGTTTGTTGATTTGATACAGATACAATAAGGCGAGGATCATCGATTTAAAGTTGTTATATAACTTGTGTAGAATTTTCCTCTCGTTCAGCAGTTAAAAAGCGTAGAAACATAAAACAATAATATGGTTATGTGTAGTTTCCACGAATTGCTTCAAATAGGCAGAAGCATATACTAAAATCAGCACTAGCCTGAGGGAAGGGAGATAGACACTTTTATGTCACATATGCTGCCTGGAGATGAGGGAGATGACTGAATAATTAACACTCAGGAATCCACAAATACACAACTGAATGTCAAGAAAAAATTGACGATAGAGAAAATCTCGATTAACGCGAAATTAAATTATGAATTCATAAAAATTAAGCGAATGCACTTCTTAGATTTTGATTGTTTCGTGTACAAGGGTATTAGAATGAACTTTTGCACAGGTTTGAAGATTTAATAAGTACACTAACAATGTTTAATAAAGAAATGAAAAACTTTTGGGTGAGGACTCGAGGTAGTGAAATAGATTTTATTGGCGCGACTTTGGACTTTGCGCAAACTACATGCGAACGTATGCCTCCATCATTGTGCTGAACTCGTACGTAAAGACAAGCAGCATTTGCTTGCTCCGAAGAATCGCAAAACCCATGGAACTGAACATCTCCAGAAGGAGTGTATTCCGTCCATCTTGGTATTTGAATCAACTGGATTTCACTGAACGACTCTACAAAGGCTTTCCACTTGAGAAAAGTGTTGGACTTTAGGAGCTCATCCCATTCAGTTTCTTCTATCCAGATTTGCTGCATAAGAATTTTTGCGGTGACTATAATCGGGGCTAGCCAGCCCGCAGGATCAAAAAGCTTGGAAATTTCGGAAAAAACTTCACGTTTGGTAGGAGTCGTAGAAAATCTGATAGGCTGAGTGGTGAAGTAGAAAAAGTCGTCTTTAGCGTTCCAACGAATCCCTAAGGTTTTCGTGGTGCTGTCAGAATCAATTTTTAAAAAGTTTTCGTTTAAAACGTGATCAGAAGGGAGATGATCTAATAGAAAAGATGAATTCAAAGTCCACTTACGAAGCGGGAAGCCAGCAAAGTTGAGTGCTTCAATAACTTCGAGTTGGATACTTTTCGCCGTTTGAAGATCATGCGCACCAGAAAGCAGATCGTCAACGTAAAAGTCGGATTCAATGACTTTTGCTGCAAGTGGATATTTAAACTGAACATCCTTTGAAAGTTGCTTGAGTGTTCTGATAGCTAAGTATGGAGCACAATTCACCCCAAAGGTTACAGTAAGAAGCTCGTAATCTACAATATTTTCTACTGGTGAAGTTCTATATAAAATTCGTTAAAATTTTGTTTGATCGGGGTGTACCAAAATCTGCCGGTACATCTTTTCGATGTCGGCGTTGAAGGCATATTTGAAAAATCTCCATTTGAGTATTAGTGAAGGTAGATCACTTTGGAGTGTAGGTCCTGCATAAAGACAGTCATTGAGACTCCTACCAGTAGACGTGGAGCTAGAAGCGTTAAACACTACTCTTACCTTGGTAGAGTGGCTCTCGGGCTTGAGCACTGCGTGGTGTGGCAGATAAAAGGGGTGTGCATTACTGCTATTATGCTTTTCATGAAACGTTAATTTGCGCATATGATTGAGCGTTAGGTATTCGGTAAGCACCTGAGAATGTTTATTTTGAAGATCAGGTTTATTTTGAAGATTGCGTTCTGTGCGACAGAATTGTTGAAATGCAATATTTCTCGAGTTTCCTAGTTGAGACGGTTCAAAATCAGGCTTAAAAGGTAAGCTGACCACATATCTTCCATCGGGAAGTCTAAACGTAGTGTTTTCATAAAGGTGTTCACAATATTTATCGGATTCCGAAGCAAAATGATTTCGTTCAGAAAGCTCTTCCCCCTCTAAAAACTTTTTGATGCTTTCAGTAAGAGATTCATTCTCCTTTATACTCGTAGAAAAACTTTGGACTGTGGTAGGAATTGGTCCGGAAAGGATCCAACCGAAAACGGTTTTTTGAGCTAAAAGTGACTTCGAAATCTGTTTAACACCATCGCGTATAATGCTTGGATAAAGATCTGCTCCGATAAGCAAATTAACTTGAGAAGAATAATTGAAGTTTGGATCTGCTAAACAAATTCCTTCTAAATCATGAGAATCAATTAAAGAAAATGATTTACTAGGTAAATTATTTGTAAAATTTTTAAGAATAAGTGCATTTGTTGTTATTAGTTCGCTTGGGTCTTCACTATTGATTATTGAAATGAGGCATTTTTTACTAGATTTGGCTGTCTGAGCACCACTAACTCCTAAAATCGAAATGTCCGAATCCTTAGTTGGCAAGTTTAGACGCTGTTGAGTTGCTTCCGTGATAATAGAAGACTCAGAACCGGGGTCAATTAAGGCTCTTATTCGATGAATCCCATCTTGACCGCGGACATCAACTAAAGCTGTTGCAAGTAAAACTCTTCGATGAGCTTTGACAAAAAAATTTTGTTGTTTTTCTTGTTGGGTATCGGAAGATGAAATGGACTGTATTTGTGGAGTTGAGTTTTGATCGGAGGTATTTGCGACGTCAGCATTGCGATCCAAATTAAAGAAATGAGAGTGCGAGGTACTTGATGAGTCATTGTGTGGTATAAAAGGTTGCGAATTTTTGTTTAAATTACTTGAATCGGCCTGAGAATTGTTTGTTATGTGAAGTAAGGAGTGGTGTCGTCGATTACATGTATTGCAGGTATATTTGCTAGCACAATGATTGAGAACATGATTTAATGACAGGCAGTTGATACACATTTTGTTTTTTCTTATAAGTTCAATTCTCTCTAGCACTGGCAATTTTAAGAATTGTGGACATTGACGGATATAATGCTTCCCAGAGCACGCTTTGCATACAAATTCTTGTGCCTTTGTGTGAAAAAGATTAACATGTTTCGGATTTTGAGAATAGGACTTAGTTGGTGCAATACTATGTTGTCTGGATGCCATTCTAGATTTGTTGGATGAAGTTTGCGATGAGGTGGTATCAGAAATAGATTCCAAAACTTGAAAACGGTTGCTCAAAAACTTATCCATTTCTTCCCATTTAGGAATTTCTGTAGGATTGGAAAGTGACTGTTCCCATAAAGCGAGTGTGGTGGGGGGCAGTCGATTAGCGCAAGCAAAGATAAGAATTGGATCCCAATTTTTAGTGCATACATCTTGTGCATGAAGTTCTGACCTACAATCATTTACACTTCTTTGAAGAGTCTTAATGGCAGAAGAAACTTCATCCTTAAAACTAGGAAGGTTGAATAAAATTTTTATTTGGTTATTAACCAAAATTCTCTTGTTTTCGTACTGTGTCCGAAGTGCTTCCCATGCTAGCTCAAAACTTGCATTGGTTAAGGGAAATTTACTAACGATGTCATGAGCTTCATCACTTGTCTTCGCTCTCAAATGGAATAATTTTTCGACAGCACTCAACTTTGGGTGATCATAGTATACGGCTTTAAACATGTCACGGAACGACGGCCATGAAACATAACCTCCTTTGAATACCTGTGTATCACAGGGAGGTAACTTTAAATAGTGCGAAAAGGACGACTTTTCCACTAATGAAGCATTAGAATTACTCGAAGATGTCAAAGGTGTTTTGAACTCTTCATTCTGTAGATTTACTTGGATTTCTAAAAACAGACCTAAGCATGATATATACGTTTCATTAGAGCTTGAGTATTTCCTTTCAAACGTTTCTATATCTGCTCTATCCTCTCATCGAGAGCGAATGCATTTGGTATAGTTTAACTTTGTCTCAGACCACAAACTTTTTAGCTCCTCTTTACGAGCTTCAATTGTAGCTAGGGTATGGTTTTTTACTGGGATCTCTTTCGCATTAGAAAAATATTTAACCAGCTGGTCAGTGGAATGAATAAAATCGTCTAATAAAGACATTTTAGATCGAAGTTATAATTTATTTCTAAAGGATCTAATTTGAAAATGCGTTCTGCGAAGGCAGTAAATTGAAATACTTATTTCAAATCAATTTCCCAAAAAAAACCTTGGAATAACTTTAAAAGAAAAAACCAAAAAAAAGGCAACGAATTAAATAATTTCCTCCCCCAGGACGAATGGCAGTGGCAACACTCTTTTCATGAACAAAGTTCCAAACCAATTAAGACGAAAATTGAACCAGCGAAAAAATGACACTATGGATGTGTATGTGTAAGCAGGGTTGTGCAACATAGGCACCAATGCAAATTTTTGATTTTTATTTTGACTTTGTTTTTTTTTTTTTTTTTTTTAAATACCAAAAGCACATACAACTGTATAATCGAATATAAGATAATTGATATAAGCTATGTATATGGTTACGAAAGAACTTTAAAAATATGAAATTTGAAATCAATGAAAAAAAATCAAAGTTCTTACCCTTTTAAAAATTCTCAATTTCTCTCGTTATTTATTATTTTGTTCCGAAAAGCTATGTATCAGTGAATTATACTGATGGTGGTGGTGATGAATGCTGATGACGACGGTGTGGTGACGGCGATGGATGCTGTATGCTGATGACGACGGTGCGGTGCGGTGGCGATGAGTGTATGTATGTGATGACGACGGCGCGGTGACGGCGATGGATGCTGTATGCTGATGACGACGGCGACGGTGCGGTGGCGATGAGTGTATGTATTATGTTGATATGGTTGCTATGGAGCCCTGTTGCAGCAGTGAAACTTGCAGTCGTAGAACCGCTGTAAACTCGTCGTCTATGGGTTCATATGACGACGCACGGTGACGACGACAAATGGTGGATGTATGTGACGAAGAATGTGGTTGCTATGCAGCCCTGTTGCAGCAGTGCAATTTGCAGTCGTAGAACCGCTGTAAACTCGTCGTCTATGGGTTCAGATGACGACGGTGACGACGACAAATGGTGGATGGATGTGACGAATAATGTGGTTGCTATGTAGCCCTGTTGCAGCAGTGAAATTTGCAGTCGTAGAACCGCGGTATGTAAATACCAATTTCTGCAGTTGCAGTCGAAGAACTGCACTAAATCGACGGATTGCAATCGTAGAACTGCAAGCTGGTGACAAGCTGGCCGACGACGCGACGATGAGGACGATGAATCCGGTTAGATGGACCAAATGAATGTGTGACAATCGAGTTTTCCCAAAATCCAACCATTAAATGTCGAGACTGTCTTTGTTTCTTTTAATTTTCTTTTATTTATTAGTATTTTCTTTTCTTTTAATTTTATTACAAGGTTTTATAAATTGTACTTGGAAAAAAAGTATATAAATATATGCGGGGAAGCCGCCAAAGAAAATTCGCAGAGCTACAAAAAACCACGTCTATCCAGAGTAAATGCCAAAAAGTAAGAGCCAGAACCTCATGTCATGGATGACGTTTCCGGGCAGGCCGGCAGTGTTCACACCATCGCGAAGTTGGGCGCGGTTGAGTATGTATCACTCACTCCAGCACCAGAGATGTGCAAGGAGGAGTGATACATACTACTGAACCGTAGATGGCGTGAACAGTCTCTGCTTTGGACTCGGTATAGGAACCGTCTGATTTCCTGAGCGTTTCTAGTTTGTTTACCTTGCTCCTTTTAAGGGCTTTAGTAAGTCGACTAGTTTCACTGAGTGTTTCTATACTTTCACAGAATTCTTTGTAAGAGGCATTCTTTGATCTTCGAATTAACCTTTTAAAGTCCTTCTGTTTAGATCGATACAGGTTCCAGTCGACATCTGATTTGGTCTTGAGGGACCTATTCAGAATACTTCTGGTTTCCCTGCGAAGTTTCTGTAGTTCATTGTTCTACCACGGAACCATAGATCTACTAGGTAATTGTCTAGCTGGACATGCCAGCTCGAAGCTACTTGTAAGGGCACAATTCACTTCTAGAACTGCATCTTCCACTCTTTGTGATGTTGAGAGCTTAGGTAGGGTTTTGACGAGATTACCGAGCTCATCGTTGAAAAGTGTCCAGTTAGTTTTTCTGGGATTTCTTGTAACTAAAGGAGTGGGAATCACATTTGCTACATGGAATTGAATGTATCTGTGGTCTGAGAGTGACACGTCCAGCAACACTTTCCAGTTGGTAATCTCCTTGGCATATCTGTTAGATAGTGTCAAGTCGAATTCGTCCTGTCGTATAGCCGTAACAAAAGTTGGCGTATTACCAACATTGTTAATGTTCAAGTCAGAAGACAGAATGTAATTAAGAAGATGGTTGCCTCTCATGTTGCATTTGGCGCTACCCCAAACTAAGTTTTGAGCGTTAACATCACAGCACATGATAAGCCCCAACTTCCGGTTTTCACAAAACTCCACCAAATCCACAACCTGTCTTGAGGGAGGGGGTAGAATGGAGTTCCAGGGAAAGTAAACTGACGCAACGAAGAAAGTTTTCCACTCACCGTTCGTTTCGTAGTTTATCGTAGCCGCAACCAGGTCTTGACCACAGAAGTGATCAAGTTTAGTTGCTGCAAAAGAGCTCGGTATGATGAGACAGGTCCGGGGTAAGTCAGACCGTTCGTCATAGAGAATATTAAACCCTCGTAGCCCTCCAAGACCAAGAACTCGGCCCTTCCAGGCCCATGGCTCTTGGATTGCTACGAGGTGAGTTTTTGTATTCAACACGGAAAGCCTGCTACATAGGAGTGCAGTAGCAGCCTTAGAATGTTGAAGGTTTATCTGAGTTATTGTCATTGATAAATACTAGTAATCCATCCATCATTTTCACCGATTGGAATTAAGTTGGAAAAAAATCCTTCCAAGATGAAAATGCAGACGGGAGTCGTACCTAGCCTTGATGATAGCCACAGAAGCTTGATCTACTCCCACAACAAGGTAAGAACCGTCTTCACCATCCTGATTCCTAGCCTTCTTGTGGTAATAGACTTTCCACTTCGTAGTGTCGATACCATCATTCTGGGTAACGAGGCGTTGAAGCACATCTTCAGTTTTCCTGAGTTGCCCCGGGATAAAACAGATGGCTTTCGTCAAACTGGCACCCTGTAAATTTCAAAAGAGGAATTTAGGAGAGGTGGAATTTTAGGCACAGAGGCACATAGCCAGTCAGCGGTCTGCTGATTAGAACACTCGACCAAAAAGGTTCCGTCCTCCAAACAACATCCCTCAGACTGGATCTGCGTACTCTCTGCCATAGCCAGCTCCCACAGATGATCTTCACAGTGCTTGCGCTCTGTGATGGTCATGCTGTTGTCATTGCCAGCCTTACAGATACGCACTTTGAAAAGCGGGACAGCCGCTCTTTTATAGGGCAGCCGTCTTTTATTTCGCTGTGCGACGGATTTTTCTCCTTTCGAGGCTTTATCCCGTCCGGTCAGTGTCCGTGGACCAGACTGACTAGCAGTCACGGTTTCATTTACCAACGTTTCGGTTGGACCTCCAGGAGTTTTAACCAAATTTGTCCGTGGACCGAATTTGCAAGCCTTGCGACCTGTTCCTTCAGTTTCATTCGCCGACTTTCCAGTTAGACCGACAGGACAATTTGCAGAGCTTCCGGAAACCTTCTTCCTTTTGACCCTGTTCGCGTTTGCAGAAGTTGGGGTGACTTCGGTTACAGGAGACCGTCCTGAATTGGTGGGTGAGACCTCTTCCGACCTGTCCCTTTTCGCCGCCGTCACCAAAGGTTTGCAACTTAATTCAGTGCCTTCGGCCACCCTGGAGTTCTCTTTGCACTGAGCCTTTGCCGCTCGCCTTCTCTTCAGCTTCTGTTGGCGCTTGGAAAGCTGTTCTCCGGAGGATGCCATCGTTGGAGTGGGATCCACTTGCTCAGCTTCACTTAGTCCGGTGATAGCACCGCTCTGGCCAACAGCTAAGCCCGGATGAGAGATTAGCTTTGGAGGTAATACCTCCGAGCTGCCTTCTTCATCTTTCCAGCTCAGACCACGAAGAGCTTCCGACTTCTTCGACTCGCGTGTATCCACCAGTTAAGGTGTGCGTTTGTATGTTAGATGGGGCCTCCAGAATCCGTGCCCCTGCCGTAGTGAAGACTACGGGTGGATTTTTGCTTTTACGATTGCCACCTGGAGAATAAAAATCCTTTGGGTTATCTTCCATACTGTTTTTTGATCAATTCTTGGTTTTTCATTTATTTTCCCCATCCTTCGACCACCTTTCGGCATCGAGCTCGGTTCAAATTAACTACTTAAGCCCCCCCACCGCGACAAGGTGACTGATCTTCGGGAAGGATGGTGGTAGTAGTGATGACGTTGAATATGAGTGGTTGTCTGATGAGTCTGATCGTATTGATCGCAATGGATCGATTTGTTATCAATTGATCAAACGGAGATGGTTTTATTCTTTATTATGTATTTTTTTTTGTTTCTTGGCGTGTGGGTAGGTATAGTGTTAGACCTGAATTTTCACCGGTGGAAATGTGATCTCTAGGTTAAGTTAGAACGGTTTCTTCCAACACCAGATTTTCCCACGGCAACCCTTCACGAAGGTCTCTAGGAGATGGTTGGTCGATGTTTTCCGTCTTGAGGAACTTGAAAGATTTAAATTTCCTAATAAAACTCACAATTTGATAACCGTTTACATGATTTATCAGTACTTCTAACCAACCTTGATTCTTTTATGAGGGAAGCTTGATCTTTCCTATTGACAACGTGTCTTCAGTAACACGACAACTGCAAGTCCTTTTTTTTTCTTTTGATCTTTTTTTTCAGGGTTTTGATCTGATTGGGTTAAATGAACGAATTCCTGGAAAATCCCTATGAGGGGACTCTCTTTTTCCTCACTAAAATAGTGGGACAAACTGATCTTACTGGCGACTGGCTACAAGGAGGATAGATTTGATATGAATCTAGGACTTGTATTTCTTGTTCGTTTAAGTGGAGCTTACCTTGGATTTCTTTGTCTTTCTCTTATTTTGTGGTTGGTGTCTATTTAATTATGTCTTTAGACAATTGTAAGATCGATGATCGAATTACTTTCAGTAAGTGTGATCGTAAATTCGAAACTCACTATACTGTATAATGGAGACTAGGTTAAATTCTTTGGCACTTGCGCGTGTTCGGTTGGTTTGACGATAAAAGGCAAATGAGGGCGATCATCGGAAATGAAATAGGCTTTCGACGATGGCGCGGATGATCGAAAGATCGACATTTTATTTCTTCGAAATTCGGGTGTGTTCGTCGAGTAAGTGTAACTGAGCGCACGTATGGATTTCCAAACTCATGTGGTGAAATTCTTTGGGGTCGGTCTACACAGATTGGAAAAGCGAAGATACGGCAAGCAGCTTTATTTAATATGGTAGAGCGTAATTTCATCGTTTTTATTCATTGGAGGAGCATTTGCATTAGTATTCTCTACTCTAAACAATGCGATATCACTGCCTTTATGGACATACTTGCAAATATATTTGATGCTCTTCACAGAACTGCAAAACTCAACATTAATATGTGCATTGTATGTCTTGCTTAGCAGAGGTGAATACGGCACAACCCAACGATTGTCAATATCAATGTCTCTGTTGCTGATATTTTTAATAAATGATTGTCCGTCATTATCGGGATTTCTTCGACAATATATTGGATATCCGTCGGTATTTGTTATTGTATCATTAGTAAAATCTTTAGGAACATTTTTAGTACATTTTCCATCTGCTATGCAAGGCGATGAACGATAAAGATTACCGCATGGACCATGGATCATGTTTGCTGTAACAATATCAAACAGCACTTGGTCAGTAGACGGATCTGGAATTCCCGCAGAAATGATGCTATCGAATTCTTCAGGACATATTTTGTCGATTTACCAAACCAAAATGTGCGCATGAGGTAATCCTCGCTTTTGCCACTCAACTGAATACAGCCAGCAACGTGTGCGACCGAATACATGTAATTTAGTAATGAAATCTATGTATGTATTAGAGACTTTAACTTTTGTCTGAATACACGTGCTGTAATGTCATGACGATGTATTGCATTTTGGCCAGGCAATAGCAAAGATGTAATCTCTGGCCATTTTGGATTACATGTGAACGTGATAAATAAGCACGGTCGTCCATATTCGCGCACGTAAACCATAGCATCCTGTATATATTCCTGCATATGACGTGGACTGCTGATGGTAAAATGACAGAGTTACCAATTTCGGCGACGTCGGCGTTGTTGTTAATAGCGTCTCGTAACTGAATGTACTCTTCCGCGCGCAGCTTGAGTTGATTAATAAATTTAAAATTTTATTTTCAAACAAATTAAATTAATAAATATTACATTTACACTTAGACTGTAAAATCTAATTTATAAAATTCTTGTGTCACAGTATAAATTAAAGAAACAATGTTAAGGGTAGATGACCCTTATCACTTAGGGGTATGAAAAATAATTAGTAGCCGATTCTCAGACCTACTGAACACGCATATAAAATTTGGTAAGAATCGGTAAAGCCGTTTCGGAGGAGTACGGTAACTAACATTGTGACAGGGAAATTTTATATATATAAGGATAAGTATTTCAGTAATCATATCATATCATAACCATAATAGTCCGGTCAAATTAACTTCAATAATAGGGGTAAGGTTACATTAATTCGCACCTTGGTGAAAATTGGCATGAATGTTGGGAACCCTATTACTTACAATTTATCAAAAATCCCCCTCAATCCGCCGCTTGGAAAAAAATTATTCAATGTCAAATGTTGCAAACATGGGTTTTATGAGTTTTCCAGCTAAACGGTAAGTTTTACCATAAAAATAGAAAGGCAAAAATTATTAACCAAGCAATTATCTATAAAAATTGTAAATACACTTTTTTTCCTAAGTATCACCATTTCGGAGATATAGCTTTGCAAAAAGTTGAAAAACTTGTGTTACTCCTAATATGCACACGTTTTCGCGCCACCCGTGAGGTAGTGTGCATGGCGCGTTTTTTTTACGTTGTTTCCCCGGTAGGCCTATTCCACTATCTATTGTGGTTCTGTTGAGGTAAAAGCTATTGTATTAAATTGAAATTGGTGTTATTGTGATGACTATTGTAATGAATGAGAGCGGTGCGGTGTAAGTAATGAGTAATTTAAAAAAAACTATTCGTCTGATTGGAACTCTTCTTCTTCTTCTGGAACATAATTCATACTGTCTTGTTCTTCTTCTTCTTCTTCTGGGTGCAAATAAATTGTTCAAAGAGCGATACATCAGAAGTCTCCTCGCATATACCGTAGGAATCCTCTTCTACTGGCGATTGAACTTTGGAGCACGATTGACCTCGACAACTGATACATGCTAATGAACAAAACAACCCCACTTTCTTGCAGCCGCATTAAGCATTACACCCCTTTTTGCAATTGCAAAAAATTGAGTTGAGGAGTTTTTCCGGTGCAGGAGGGAGTAAAGTTGTGGCTGGTTCCAATATATTGTCAATTAACTTCCAACCCCAGTTTTCTGGGTTTAGTTTATTACCGAGCCATATTTGAACTTGGTAATATACCCGAAATAGATGTTGCTCAGCAGAAGCAGAGGTTGGAGGAAGACAAGCTAATTGTAGGTACTTGCTTCTTCTTATGCGTGTTCTTAGCAAAAGACAAGTATCGAAACTTATCCAAGCACGTAACTTTTTTGGAGCTCCGTAAACGGAAAGAAGAAAGCGAATTCCGTTGGTGATTACAGCTTGTGGAGTAGAGGTACTTTGAAAACGTCAGCACAATCAACTAAATCTTGTCTCTCAAACAATTTATTTATTTATTTATTTATTTATTTCTTCATGAAACGCTTATACACATTAAGACAAATTGTCTTATAAGATAGATATAAGCTTAGATTAATAACAATATTATTACATATACATATGAAAGCTAAAGATATAACAATTTTATAGGAGTTCATAAATGGAAAGTTTTATATAATTCAAATTATTAAAAAGATATACATTAAAGATTTTTATTAAGGAAAATGGAAAATAATAAATAGATTCAAATTTGTGAATAATAACATAGAAAACAAGAAAAGAAGGAAAGATAGCAAAGAAAGAAAAAGAGTAAGGCAGGCATAGTTAGGTTTTTATACAATGACATTGAATGTTGTCTATAAAAGAGAAAAGTGAGTTTTTGTCTTTATCTTCAATCTGACAGCATCATTTATATCTCGTATATTTTGAGGCAAAGTGTTCCAAAGACGAGTGGAGTAAACAAAGAACTGTCGCTCGGATGTGAGAGAACCATAGCGGGGTTGAACAAGCATTCTAGTTCTATGTGAGGATGCCATACTTATTAATTCGCTGAGATAAGGGGGTTGTTTGTACAGAAGTATGTTAGTGAGCATGGTAAGGGCGCGATACTTAAGAAAATTTTCGAATGACATGTTTAGGATGGCTTTGGAGTAATTTGAAATATGGTCATATTTACGTAGACCGTAAATGTAGCGTATTAGACAATTGAAGGTCACATTTAGTTTTCTCTTACTGGCAGAGTCACAATGTGAATAAATTTCACAACCATAGATTAGAGTCGGTACAATTAGAGTTTTCACCAAAAGCATTCGAACTCTTTGAGGAGTAAAAGACTGTGTTGCCCACAATGATCGGAGAATACCATAAGTCTTACCCACTACGTAGTTAATGTGATTATTCCATGTAAGAGTGCGGTTGAAAATCACACCGAGATTCCTGGCCGTTTCTACATATGTCACTTGTGTGTTTTGCAGATTTATAGGGGGAAAGTACAGTAAGTCGACGGGTTTTTTAGAAATTACCAAAGAAACTGATTTTTTAGGATTCAGCAGGAGACTATTAAGTTGACACCAAGTCGAAATACACTCGAGATCTTCATTTATTCTGTATACACCATTCTCTATGAGCCCTAGAGGACAACTGAAATACAATTGTACGTCATCGGCATACATTTGTAAAGAGCAATATTTAACAATTGACGGTAAATCATTAACGTAAAGAGAGAACAAGAGGGGACCAAGAATGGAACCTTGTGGTACACCACGCGTTAGCGGAAGAAGATCAGACAGAACATTGTTCAGCTGCACACACTGTTTTCGTCCGGACAGATAAGAAGATAGAAGTTTAACAGAACATGTCGAAAAGTTGAAGAAACGAAGAAGTTTATCACATAGAATTGAGTGGTCGACCATGTCAAAGGCTTTGGAGAAATCCAAAAGGATGAGAAAGCTGATATATTCTTTGTCCAAAGCTCGTCGAATGTCTTCCGTTACCTTTAACAAGGTCGTTATACAACTATGCCCCTTTCGAAACCCTGACTGCTTAGGTGTTAGAAGATTTGAGCTGCTTAGATAAGAAGTCATTTGATTTTGCAAAATTCTTTCAAATACTTTCGAGAGAAATGGCAGGATGGCAATGGGTCTGAACTCATCATTTTTTGAGGTTTTAGGAATAGGTATGATTTTTGCAAGCTTCCACAGTAGCGGATATTCCCCTGTAGTCAATATGGTGTTAAAAATATGAGTTATAAGGGGTAGTACTATAGGTAGTATTATTTTTAAAAATTTAGGGTTCATTTCATCGAGGCCAATCGCGTTTGATTTGATAGACAGTATACTTTCAACTACCTCAATGCTATCAACTGACCTGAAACTAAAACCAAAGCCAATCATACTATCGCTGTTAAGTGTAGGACGCGTACAGTTAGTTGTGATATGGTTGGTTGCTGGCAAAGATATGAACTTTTTGTTGAGCTCATTGCAGTCGACGTCACCAGTGCATCTGTTTTTACTTTTGACTACTCCAATTTGGCGAAGATCATTCCACAGTTTTCGTCCGTCGAGCGTTGGGTTAAGTTTGTCTGCATACATTTGACGCTTTTCAGAGCGGATTGCCACTACAACTTGGTTGCGATAACATCGATACATATTAAAATGGTCCTGTAACCTATATCGTTTCCAACGCTTATAAGCTTGATCGCGATTAAAAATAAGCTGCCGAATATGGTGAGAAAACCATGGTTTCCCATTCGTAGCAGATGTTTTGATAACAAGAGGAACATGTTTGTCATAGAGAGTTGAAATGGCTTCATTTAAAAAACTTATTTTCTGATCAGATGTATGTAGGTAGTTTATGACATTCCAGTTTAGTTGTCTAGTTTCTTCTTCTAATAAAACATAATTAATGCGTTTAAAGTCTCTATATTGTATATTTTGCACCAACGGGGTTAGATTATAGTCAAATGCTAAAAAGATTAAGTCATGCTTCGAGAAGGAAGGAGCTGAAAGCTGATCATATAATTGTACTTTTTCTAAACTACTTACCCAGAAAATATCAAGCAAAGTAGACGTTGTACTAGAAAAGTGCGTTGGATTAGAGGTTCAAAACTGTTCTCTTACCTCTCCTGAAAAATGCTTTATGATAATGTTTTATTTATGATAATGTCTTTAGGCCACGATCAACAGTAACTGTTTCGCTTTCGGCCAAATGTTTATTACAAATTAAACAAAATTGAGACATTTCTATATCAAACACTAAACTGCACAAATTTCGTTTGGAAATAAAAGCAATAACTATGTTGTGTTCTCGCTACAAAGTAATGCTTGAGACTAATACTTTTCTATCTAGTTAGGCCTTGGTTGACAAAGAAGCAGTTATACTAGCGTTGCCACGCGGAGAATTGAATAGCAGACAGTTGTTGCTCAATACAAGCCGCAATGTTGTCACTTTACTGCAATTGCAATAGATCTGCTTTATTTTTTTTCCTAAATTGATTGTACTGCTTTAAAAAATATCTACTGCACTTTTGGTTTTACGAATTAAAACTATGCTTGAGTAATTGCAATGCTCATAAATGACTTTTTAGTCCATATACTGAATGCAACCATTTTCCAAACGCACCCGTATTGTATTATAGGTACACTCAGCTATTATGGCTATAGATTGACTTTTTAATGGAGAGAATTTGATTTTTTTTAAATTTATTAATGAATAACTTTCTCAATGTTTTGAAAATAGATCGGTGTACTTATTTGTGTATTTTTAAATTAGTTTCTTTGAAATCTACTGCATAAAAATGTAATCTACTGCACTTTTTTTAAAAATCTACTTTGGAAATTTTTTCAACCAGTGGCAACGCTAATACAAGACCGTGCGGTCATATAAAATGAGGGACTGGGTTGTTTTCGAGCTTATATTCTTACAGTTATATGTACGTATACTCCACGAAAACTATTATTTGTACTTATACTATCGTTCTGTAACGCATATAACGGTAATTGACATACATATTAGGAGTAACACAACTTTTTCAACTTTTTGCAAAGCTGTATCTCCGAAATGGTGATGATGGTACAATTTTTATAGATAATAATTGCTTGGTGAATAATTTTTGCCTTTCTATTTTTATGGTAAAACTTACCGTTTAGCTGGAAAACTCATAAAACCGATGTTTGCAACATTTGACCTTGAATAAATTTTTTTCCAAGCATCGGCTTGAGGGGGATTTTTGACAAATTGTAAGTAATAGGGTTCCCAACATTCATGCCAATTTTCAGCAAGGTGCGAATTAATGTTACCTTGAATGTCTATTTTGACCGGACTATAAGCAAAGCAGAAATCAAAGGAAGTTATTTAAGAAATAAAAATTAATTTTTTGTCTTGAATTTATTATTTGATGTGTGAAAAATGATATTGAAGAACATTTTTTCTGAAATGTTGGAATTATAGTTGATAAAAGTAAATGCAAGTTGATTAAAGTAAATACTAGGTTATGATAGATAAAAACAAATCGGAAAAGGGTAGAAAACGTTAGTATTTTAATTAATAGATTTTTTAAAAGTAAAACTGTACGCAACTACAGAAAAAGTGTATTTTTTCCGAATCACCCAGGAGGTAAAATACAAGATTCGTTTTTTTCAATGAGGTTCCCCAGGAGGCCTGCCTTATTATCTACTTTGCATGCTTGATTTCCTTGATTTGTCATTGATATCATCAATATACAAAACGTAAAACTATATCACAAAATAACATATAACGAATTCAAATAACTTACAAAAAATCAACAAAAAAGCATAATATAACAAAATAACAAAATGACTAGATAAGGAATTGAATATTGCACATTCAAAAAAAAAGTTTGTAAAAATAAAATAGCAAAAGAAAAGGAAAAAAATAATTGCACTTCATATTGCATAGAAAGAAAGGAAAAAACGGAAAGAAAAGCAGAAAGAATACTTAACTAAGAAAAAAGAGAAAAAAAGCTAAAATAAATTGGAATTTACAAAAAAATATATAAAAAACAAAAAAGTAAAACAAAACAATTAAATGACTAGTTATGTCAGGTCCAAGTTAAGTTTTTAAGGTACCTATAAAGAAAAAAAGGTTAAATTATTTATTTAAACAAAAAATTTCAGCTTTTAGACATTATTTACATTACACTTTAAAAATAACTTAGAATACTTAAACATACTTTTTTTATATTTTTTAGTCCCGCGAAGCTCCTTGTTTGTCTTTTTTATAGAGAACAATATGGATTTTATAGAGAAGTATATGCAAAAGGAATCTTACAATTGTCTCTTTATGTTCGGTGCTAGGGCAGGGTATTTCCAGGTTCGCATCTCTGGAATCGCGTACAGTCTCCATCCATTTTTCCATGAGGTCTTCTATATGCTGTTTTCTTCTGAAGTTTCCTCAAAAACCCTCTGCGCTTTCTCAGCCAATTTTTCCAGCTGGATTGAGGGAACAGCTAGCGATCCGAATTCTGATGTAGCAACGGTGCTGTTGAAAATAAGCAAACCAGCAACTCACACTGTAGTACAATCTACTGTACTTATATCAATGAAGTATTTAATATCAAATTCATGTTTTTAGTTTTCAATATGAATTGAATGTTTTATTATATTATTCTCTATTTAGCTCTTGAACAATAAACAACTGTTATTTTTAAAGGATTGTTTTATTTGGATTCAAATATAAATCCCATAGGTTGTGGGCCCAGCACGCTTCCGCTGCGCTGAAGAAAAGAAGTTGGCTCGCTAAAAAGGCTAAACGAATACATACGAACATTGAAAACGAAGAAAAAGTTCAAGAACAATTGAAGAGCAATTAATTTTTGTGAAACTATAGAGAATCAAGTCAATCGAAGAGGACCATACCATGAGCTATACCAATGTGAAGATTGAGACGTTGGGAAAGGACAATTTCGACACATGGAAGATTCAAGTTGAAGCCCTTCTCATAAAGAACGATGCCTGGAAGTATGTGAATGGAACATGCGAGAAGCCGTCTACGCCGGAATCAGCAATTGCTGAGTGGGTAAATAATGATGCGAAAGCAAAAGCTGATTTGATTTTAACCATCTCTCCAACTGAATTGAGGCAAATCAAAAATTGAACAACATCTAAGGATATATGGGAAAAGCTGCAGAATCTGTATCAATCAAAAGGACCAGCGCGAAAGGCAACGCTATTGAAAAATTTAATCCTGCTCAGAATGAAGAATGGAGAAGACATGAGAGACCACATTCGAAATTTTTTCGATATTGTGGACAAAATTCAAGAAATGGATTTGGAAATCGTTGATGACCTATTAACAATTCTGTTGCTCTACAGCATTCCAAACGAATACGAACAAAACGCCGCAACTGGATCATTAGAGCGTCGCAAGGCCAGACTAGTCGCCAAAGGATTCACACAAACACAAGGCGTTGACTACAATGAAACCTTTGCACCCGTAGCTAGAATTGGATCTATTCGAATGATAATGGCACTGGCTGTGGAACTATATCTTGAACTTCACCAATTGGATATCGTAAGTGCATATTTAAACGGCGAAATAGAAGAAGAAATTTTTATGGAAATCCCTGAAGCATTTGAAGAAATTTTACCCAAAGAGGAGCTCGAAGAATTTAAAGGAGATAAAGTCTGTCAAGTCAAGAAGGCCCTATACGGATTGAAACAGTCTGGACGACAATGGTACAAGAAATTAGATCAGAAGCTGAAGCGACTCAATTTAAAACCTTCATGTGCTGATCCTTGCGTCTATACTCGAACACAGAAAGATGAAATTACCATTGTTTTAATCTACGTTGATGACTTGATCGTAGCATAAAATAACCCGAAAAAACTGCAACAACTTAAAGAAGATTTATCAGAATCTTTTGAAATGAAAGATTTGGGAATGTTGAATTTTTGTCTAGGAATTCAATTCAAACAAGATAAAGATAAAAACGAAATCACAATGTCACAATCAAAATATGTACAGGACATCCTTTGCCGTTTCAACATGAAAGATTGTAAGCCAGTAAGTAGCCCTATGAATCCTAACGAAAAACTTACGAAAGAAATGTGTCCCAAAACTGATGACGAAATAGAAGAAATGGAAAATATACCCTACCAAAATTTGATTGGATCTTTGATGTATTTGGCCGTGTCAACACGACCAGATATTGCACATGCAGTAAGTATCCTAAGTCAATTCAACACAAACCTCGGCAAACAACACTGGATTGCAGCAAAAAGAGTGCTACGCTATTTAAAAGGCACAGATAATCTTGGACTGAAATTTACCAAAACCGGAAAAAGCCTAATAGGATATGCTGATGCAGATTGGGGTTCATGTGTTGATGACAGACGATCATATACAGGATACAACTTTAACTTGGCTAATGCAGCAGTTAGTTGGGAATCCCGGAAGCAACGTACAGTTGCTATGTCAACTACAGAAGCCGAGTACATGGCTATATCGGAAACAACTAAGGAAGCAATTTACCTCAGACGATTTTTGGACAAAATTTTAAATGAACCACAAGCAACAACCATTTTCAATGACAACCAAGGTGCTGGACAACTAAGCAAGAACACAGTATTTCACAATCGTACAAAACACGTTGATCTACGCCACCATTTCGTAAGAGAAGCTATAGAACGAGAGGACATCAAGATTGAATACATGCCTTCAGATGAAATGCCAGCTGATGTTTTAACAAAATCCTTATCAGTACCCAAGCACACTAATTGTATAAAAAACCTTGGTATGTGTTTAGTATGATTATTCGAGTTGCAGTTTGAGGGGAAGTGTTGAAAATAAGCAAACCAGCAACTCACACTGTAGTACAATCTACTGTACTTATATCAATGAAGTATTTAATATCAAATTCATGTTTTTAGTTTTCAATATGAATTGAATGTTTTATTATATTATTCTCTATTTAGCTCTTGAACAATAAACAACTGTTATTTTTAAAGGATTGTTTTATTTGGACTCAAATATAAATCCCATAGGTGCTGACATAGGCCCATAGTTCGATCAGTTCGAGTTGATCTCTCCTTTCAACCGAGCTGCTGATCATGAAGTTGGAACAGGCTTCACACTTCATTTTGGACTTGAGCTTGCCAGCTGCAAAGCCTGCGTAATAAATTGCTGCCATCTTTTGCATCTGCTCACTGGGTTCACTGGGTTCTAGTTCAACCTGTGGTGAGTCTTCTTCCTAATCCACTTCCATGTTCCATTTTATGCAGTCCTCGCAATGGCAGTCGTTGTCATCATCATCATCGATATCTTCAACATCGACGGGATCTCCTGGCACTAGTAGATAGCCCTCTATCGTTTCTACGACTTTTGACTTCTCTTTGTCTTTTGTCGTTTTATCGATCTTTCGCTCCTCTGCCAAGTCAGCTGTGCTTATTAGAGGCTCTGCTCCAGCATCTTCATATCCTGAGTGTTCTGGTGCGCTATAGTGCTGAAACATGACCAGCTTCAAATTTCTTATAAACCTCCACACCGATGGTTCCTTATCATAGGATCCTCTGTTTGATCGCACCATCGAAAACAGGTGTTCCGCAACATCGGTGTTCAGGTGCGCCAATAGGAAATAGTTCTGTTCTTTACTTTTCAGAAAGTGCCACATCTGAATTATCCCTATTAGCGTTTGCTTTAATCCCTTAAAGCAAGGTGGAATTGTATGAGTGCTGCTGCTTCCCCAACTTGAAACCCTTTCAATACAGCTTTCTATGTATTCCAAGGTGTCGGTGTCGTCCGATAGCACTTTCTTTTTCGGATTTTTCGAGTATTTTTGGCCGGTATTCAATATGTCAAACAGCACATTCATTCTCTGAATAAATGCAGCTGTTGACTCGGCCTGCTTCTTTAACTGCTCTTTTTTATGTACATTGCATTTGATGGCACACAAAATCGCGGTGTAAACGTTGAAGCTGAAGATATGATTGGCCAGCTTCAT
>OX456985.1:128933920-128936420 GCA_949752695.1 Melanostoma scalare
ATTGCGGTGATGAAAAATTGTCTTTCAGATGTTAGGCAATTAAATCTTGGAAGAATAATTGTGATCGAACGGTTTGATTCCGCGAAGCGAAGAATTTCGTAAAGATACTGTGGCTTATGCGATTGTATAATATTGTAAAGCATTTTTACTGTGCGAAAATTTAAATAGTTTTCAAACGACATATTAAGAAGCCTCATACTTAAATGCGAGACATGATCATATTTCCGAAGTCCGTAAATGTAACGAGTAGTGCTGTTGAATGCGACTTTTAATTTTGCTCTGCAAGAGGAATCACAATTGAGAAAAATTTCACAGCCATGAGTAAGCACTGGTATGATTAGGGTCTTTGCAAGCATTATACGTGTATTAATTGGTGTGAATTGTTGACAGTGCCATAGAGTACGGAGAACTCCATACACTTTTCCGACAATTGAATAAATATGGTTGTTCCAAGTCAGTGTTCTGTTAAAGACAATCCCTAAGTTCCTCGCGGTGTTAACAAACTCTAGTGCAGTATTGTTTAATAAAACTGATGGAAAGTATGTTAAATCTAAAGCTTTTTTTGATATAACAAGACATTTGCATTTAGTAGGATTTAGACTCAAACCGTTACTAATCGACCAGTCAGAAATCAAACCAAGCTCCTCGTTAATTGTGATGACACAATCCTCTATCAGCCCTAGTGAACAACTTTTGTAAATTTGGATATCATCGGCGTAAAAGTGTCTAGATGTTCGGGTGATAATGGATGCAATTTCATTAATGTATAATGAGAAGAGCAGTGGGGCCAATATTGATCCTTGGGGACACCACGTTGCACAGGAAGGAATCCTGAAAGTGTATCATCAACACAGACGGCCTGCATTCTGTCACTCAAATAAGATTTAATTAGTTTAATTGCGTCAGTAGAGAAGTTGAACGAGAACTGTAGTTTATTAAGGAGTTGAGCATGGTCGACCATATCGAAGGCTTTCGAAAAATCTAGGAGAACCAAGAAAGTAACATCATTGTTGTCAAGGCTTTTCCTGATATCCTCAACCACTTTCAATATTGCAGTAGTGCAGCTGTGCTTAGGTTGAAAACCTGACTGAATATCGACTAACATTCTGTTCCTCATTACAAACTCGTTTAGTTGTTTTTGCATTATTTTTTCGCAAACTTTTGAGAGAAAAGGAAGAATTGAAATAGGTCTATATTCATTCCTTGCTGCATTTTTTGGAATGGGTATAATCTTAGCCAACTTCCATTGCTTTGGGAAGATACCGGTTGTGAGAACACTGTTAAGGATGTGTGTAAAATAGGGCAGTAGGAGTGGTGTAATGGCTTTGAGAAAGATAGGATTTATTTCGTCCACTCCGACTGCATTGGATTTTATTGAAAGAACACTTTCTAAAACGTCGAGTTGACTTACCCCAGAAAAACAAAAAGATGAGAACGAAAAGTTTTCAATAGGAACCTCGTTACCAATAAAGGGGGTGGTGTTAACAGGTGTTACGAACTTTTTGTTTAGTTCATCACCATTAATATTGGATTGCGACTGAGGTTTTTGTCTACCAAGTCCAAGTTCACGCAAGTTTTTCCAAAGATTCCCACTACCTATTTTAGTATTGAGGTGACTTGAGTAATATTGAGTTTTTGCTACTCTTATCTCCATCACCACCCTGTTTCGTAGCACTCTGTATACTTCATATAGTTCTACGACCCTAGAACGAACCCACCGCCTGTATGCTTGATCCCGTTGATTAATTAAATCTTTAATTGTATTTGAAAACCAGGGTTTTGAATCTTTGCGGTTTTTATAGACTTTTAACGGGACGTGGCAGTTGTAGAGGTTTAGAATTTCTTTGTTTAAGAACTTCACCTGGTCATTCGGTGTCGGCATTAAGAAAATATTTTCCCATGGTATGGAACGAATGTCCATTTCGAGAGAAGAACTATTTATATTTTTAAAGTCTCGTTTATAAGACAGACGACTATTGGGTCTAGGCATGGTTTGAAAGTCATAAGTGAGAAAAATAAGGTCATGGCGTGAGAAAGTTGGAGCGTTAAGCTGGTTGTAGAACAAGACTTGATCGTTACTGTTCACAAGAAAGATATCTAAAAGGGTACTTGACGTCTGACTGTGATGTGTAGGCTCAGTAGAGTTTACAAGATGAAGGTCGAAGGAATTCATTTGCTCGCTAAAGCTACTATCAGCTAAAATGTTGTTATTTAAATCACCACAGATTATTAAATTTGGTGAAGTAGTATTAATTTCATCAATGATGCTGTAGAATGGTTCTAGGTCAACATATCTGTTGGGTCTATAGACAACCCCCAGAAGAATGTTGTTTTCAACACCAAATATTTCTACAAATAAATATTCATAGGAAGATTCCGCTGGGGAGTAACACACCTTTCTACAAGCTAATCCTTCTTTGATGAAAACCGCAACCCCACCACCACGACTACATCTATCGGCACGAAAGAGAATGTAGCCATTCAATTTATAATGGGCATC